>RXON01001135.1:0-16334 GCA_009667805.1 Leptobrachium leishanense | reverse complement strand
GTATTGGCATTGGCCGCTGGGTTCCCATTCCGCTAAATGGGGGCCTGGCACCTCTCTCAGCGGCATTGCAAAAGCAGTTTTTGTGGGGAGTGTTTGGTACAGATCCCGGGGTCTAATATATTATTCGCTGCGCGTGGGTGACTCCCTGTTTCTCTTTCCTCTTCTCTATCATCACCACTCCCGTGGGGCACTAATTTATATATGTTCCCATCGGCATTCTCAATCTTCTCTGGTGGAGCCTCTACATCCCCTCCACCCACTGCACCCTGCTCTTCCTCCGCAGGCGCGCGAGACGGAGCAAGAGGGAGCCGACCGAGCAACCGCAGCTGCCTGCCCCCCCCTCTCCGCCCGCGCAATCGCGGCATTCAGAGCCTCCCTAGCTGCCCCATAACATGATGGGTAGGACGGGGGCAGATTATCACTCTCTTCCGGTTGATCTAACACCGGCCTCCTCTCTCTCCATTATTCTGGGGGTCCTGCTTCTTATTTCTCCCGCTATCATTATAAAATGACTCTTGTTCTTAATACAATATCTCCATATATCTATATACGGATACTGTTCAGGATGTCCATACTGCTCCGTAATTTGGGAGTGTACCTTCTGTACCAACTCCGGGTCCATTGACCCCCTGTTCTGGCCATCCTGAGACTAACATAGGCCACACAACTGTGCACATTACTTTTAATTTCTCTTTTGTCAATTCTACACCATAGTCATGGGTTTTATATAATGCATCAAAATTTCGCACCATATATACTTAGGGGCGTCTCCCCTTCTTTACTTTCTTGGGCTTTGATGACCCGTTACCCATTGTCACTCCCGGACTCAGTACTTTTTGCAATACAGATATATTATTTCAATAACAGTTTTAGAATTTACAGTCTGATACTTTAATCAACAGTCCTTTTGTGTCTGAGGCGCTTCCCCCTTCAGTAGCCGACTGCAGTCGCCTGAGCCGAAACCGTACGTCCGGGGTCCAAACTCGTATTTGCTTCCTCGCGGAGCGAGTAGGCGCACGTTCACTCACAGCACTCGAGTCAGTTCATTCACAGCACATACCGTATCAGATACTTTCAACACAATACAGAACATATATCACTTCAACTCTTTCTATTAGCCGAGGGTTTATTCCCTCCTTTGTGGCTCCTTATACCCCGTAATTTGAACTCTAACTCTTGACTGCGTGTGACTATGTGCACCCCGTTCCTTGTCTACACTTCCACCTGCAATTCCACTTTGCCTTATGGATAATCTACCCACTCAGCACCACTATCTCTGCAGCTATCGTTGGCTTCACTATAAGCCTTGTCACTATACGACGTACACACTAGGCACTGACTTCAGGCTCTCAGCCCAGTCACAGAAAAATCCTCCTCCTTTCCGTTTACCCACGTGGTGAAGCTCTGTTTACAAACACTAACTGACGTCTGCAACTCCACGTGGCTACCTTCTCCCTCTCTAACAGAACTACACTTTGATTGGCATTCAATTCCCCCGAATCCAGACACCCGCTAGCCACTCTGGCTTCTCAGCTAATGTCAGTGCTATCAGCGGCGGGTAGATATGCCAATAGGATGGTGGCCATCGCATCCTCTTATCCGTCTATCTCAGTCGGACGTTTCCCTTAGATACCGGTATCTCCTTCAGACATACAAAACATAGAAGACACGTTACCTATCGCCGGCGCTGCTCGCTGTTTCCCAGACTCGTGGTGTCCCATTTCCCGGCCGGGGGTCCGTTTGGGACGAGACGAGGTCCACTGAACAGGAAATCCTGCTTGGCGCCTGCAGATGTCAGCTCACCTTCAACGGACGCCCAGCGGGATTCTCGTGCACCTGCAGTCAATATCGACGCACTGTGTTCAGCAGCCGTTGCCTGTGTCTTGAAGGGCCCGTATCCCGGCTATGAGAGCCCCCAAGAAATGTAACCGGAGTCAATCAGGTTCACTTCATTAACGGCGCCGGACCAGACACAAGCAAGGATTGTCCAAACACGAGTCTCTTCAGGAAAGGCAAGATTTTTATTGTGTCGTCACACAAGTGCTCACACAGGATTGAATCTTTAAAAGTGAGCCCCTCTTTCACCCCGTGCAAGGGGTCTTATACTCAACAAATAATACTATGGTACATCCCAATTATTAGCCACACTCCCGCCCGCCTGACACTTTATTCCGTCCCACGTGGGTTAATACCTCCCATCATTAGCATAAACACAAAGAACATTCCACATTTAACTATAAATTGATACACTTCATGTTAGTTTGACAGTATGTGATTTGTTTGTGCTGTCTTTCTCCGGCCAGCGCCTCCCTCCCTGTTGGCTTTGTTTATTCAGATAGCCAGGGACTGGTCTGTTTTCTGTGCTCCCTTTGTTCTCTAGCACATTGCTCTGACCTTGCTTCATTCATAAATCTTTTCTGTCCTTTATGCCAAGAGCTGGCCGGATCCTGCCTGGATTTCTTGTTAGCTTTTCTAATCTACCACGCATTCCTTAAATTCTACGTGAGCTCAGCTCTTTTCTTCTAATGAAATCTATTCTATTTACTTGGTGAACCAATATTCTGAACAAGATGGCTGCCTGGCTTATGGTGGCAACCATCTTTCAGCCTGGTTCTCCTTCAATAGCTTAAATAAATAATTACTGTATACCAAGTCAAAGATACAAAACAATATTATATATATAAAAAACACACCGGGAGGGCAGCACTCAACCTTTACTAAGCACAGAGACAATAAAACAGCTCATAGGGAGAAGAGCACGCCAGCCAACAAATTCAAAGATATCAACAGTAGCCTATATATTCAAACATTATTATTATCATTGTCATCATTTATATAGCGCCAACAGTTTCCGCAGCGCTTTACAATAACCAAAGGGAACGAAATACATATAAATGGACATAGAAAGGAAACAAGCGGTGTAGAGGGCCCTGCTCATAGGAGCTTACAGTCTAGAGATTTTATTAAAATGTAACCCCTAATAGATTCTAATAACTCATAACCCTTCCAGCATTTCAACATTTCTCAACCCATTTAAGTTTTTTCGTTTGTTTTTTTTTATTGTTTTTTTACAAAAATACACAAATAAGATGTACATAATTTAAAAAAATTCATACATTAATCAACATTTCATTTTAGTGAACACAGGTTCAAATGAGCCAACAGGTCTAGGTATTTATTGTTTCAATATTTCAATGAACAGGGCAATCTTAATATGCTGTAGCGGTCTCCAAATAAGTGTCTGGACGCTTTTCCCAATATACTGAGGACGTAAGATTTTTCGGAGAGTTATTATAAACTAGTCCAATTTCTCATCCCATTTTTATTTGAGTTTTTATTTGATTAATAACAGGTTGCCACTGTTGGACTTGTGAATACCCATTGTACAGAGCTACGGAACTTTTTAGCGCATTATAAATACCTATAAATGTAACTGTTAATTTCCAACTTCTAGCTACATTTATTTTTAGAGCAATGAAGCAGGGAGTTATAAAAAAATTCAAACTATTAGTGAGTTGTGGACATTTCATATGAAGTTAGGCGGTTGTTGGGTTTGTGCGTTAGTTAAGACTCCTTGTGAAGTTTACTAAGTTAAACATTTTATCCCAAGTGCTACTGACGCCCTCACGTTACCACCAAATGTGTAGAAATGAGCCTACTTCATCATTGCATCTCCAACATAGGGGCGAACTTATGGGATAGAATGTATTGAAGTCTTTTGGGGACTAAATACCAGTGATTATTTATTTGAAATTGGGTTTCGACCAGGTTTAATGAGTAAATAGATTTCATGATTTTAAAAAAGTTCCATTCCATTCACTTAAATAAATTTAACTGCCAATTCTTTTCCCCAACTCCCCAATATGTGGAGGACAATGGTTTACCCAAAGTGTTCGGAATATCCATGATTTTGGCTAAATCCTTATCTATTCTTTTCATATTTAAAAGTGGATTTAAATTAAGTAGTTTATCAGATTGAGCATTATTTTGCGTGATTACAATTTAAGATTTTTTAAGTTTGTACCCTAGGCCTTTTAAATAAGATCTGTTTATTTGCTGAGTTTTGTGCTCTACTCCTGAGTCCTGATGATCTCTCTCTCTCTCTCAAGCACTCAGTATTAGGGATGTGCGTTTCGGGTTTCGGAATTTCGGAATTTTCACGAAATTTCCCGATTCGGGTCTTTCGATTCGGCCGAAAATCCGAAAAGTTTTAGATCCGAAAAAGTCGAATCCGAACGGTTTTCCGAACCGAATCGAAAAAGTTTCGGAATTTCGAATGGACTTGAAATGTGTCAAATCGAAATCTATTGCTTTGAAACGAGAACAGACTTTCCGAAAAAAAAGAAAAATTTGCCAAATCGAAAATTTTTCGGAATTTTCGAATGGACTTGAAATGTGTCAAATCGAAATTTATTTTCCCTCTATTCATGATTTCAGTTCCATTCGGGATTTCGGTACCATTTCGGTAAGTCTGGACATCGTATATTTAACTAGTAACGGTTATATGGCTGATTCTGTAAATTTTTTTATTGTTTCCAAAGATCCGATCAGAATATTCGTATTTTGGTCAGATCCGATTCGTCCGCGGGTCGCGCATGCGCGCGCGGCCGCACATGTCGTAACTTTATTGAGCCAGTTTTATTGACAACTTTTTGAACAAAATTTTTTTTTTATTATTCTTCATAATGGCCGCTGCCAGAGAGGAGACCTCCTCTTCATCTCTTGATGAAGAAGTTCCACCTGCACCCAGGAAAAAACGCGCCCAAAATATGGCGTTTGAGGAGATGTTGGAGCTGGTCCGCATCTTTGATACCAAAGATTACGATTGCCAGAAGGGACCTTACCGCAGCAAGAATAACGCCAGGAAGGATCGTATCCTGGACAAGCTACGCGCCACCATTTTGGAGAAGTTTGGGAAGGACCGGACAAAGGACCAGCTACGGAAACGCTGGTCTGATTTAAAAGTACGGGAGCAGGAGCAGTTGAGACGCATCCGCCGCGTCATAGCGAAACGTAAGTGTCATGTTATATTGTAAAGCGCTGCGCAAACTGTTGGTGCTATATAAATCCTGTATAATAATAATAATGTGCTTGCATGTGCTAATGTGCGCAGAAATACCTTGATTTATCTAGTCCTTTTTTCATGCAATGTGATTGTGTATAGCTTTGCGTTTTCACAATTCGTCATACGTGCATTTTTGCCATAGCTTTTCTTTTTTGTGATTTTACGTATTCGTGAAAATTGTGACATTTGATGTATGTAGATGAAGTTACAATGCTGGATTTCTTTTGGCACTGTGTATAGTCTGTAGTGTGTTGGAGGGGAGGTTGTTGTGACTGAGTGATGCATACGAGATGACCCGCAGCTTGCCCAATATTGACTCCCACCTGCGCATCAACAAAAATCTCTGCATCTCTGCTAAGTGATAGGATGGGACATGTAGTTCTTCTGAAAGTGCATCCAAACAGAGCTGTGTTCAATACAGCCTCAGCAGCTGCTGCAGCAGTGTCATTGAATGCTTTAGATGCAAATTTCAAAACAAAATGGTGGATTTCTGTTGTTGTTTCTGCAATATCCAGTTTATTATTAGCAGAAACTGAAAGTGAAACTGAGGCTGAGGCCTTCTATAAAATAACTAAAAGCAGTCACACAATGCGCTTTGTACGCACACAACACAAATATATAATAGTTTTTATTGAATAAACGTAATGTTTACTTCTGAAAAAAATATATAAATGAACGGTAATATATGTCTATGTGCAGAGGAAATAAATAAATATTTGTGACTTTAGACCTATGAGATGGGAGTAGTGGGGGTTAAGCTGGTAGTGGGTAGTGGAGGGGTGTCGCAATACTTTCGGCAATATAGTGTATAGATATACCATTTTTTCCAGTCTGCATTATTTACGTGTTATTTTTTGGATTTGGCAGAAGACAGGAAGAAGAAGGCACAGGACGCCGAATCTGCCCGGCAGGGACCAGTGCCCCAGCGGAGGAGGAGGGGGAGCCACGGGCGTCCACCAGCGCTGGTATATACTGTTTTATTTTGCAACGACTTTTGGTCAAAAACAGAAACATTTTTTGTTTACTGTATTTTAATTAAATTTTTTATGTATAGCACAAGAGGAGCAGGAGGAAGAGGAGGATATAGAGAGGCCGCCGGAGCAGCAGGAGGCCGCCAGTCCAGGTTTTTTTTTTTTACTGTTGTATTTTGTATCGACTTTTGTTCGAAAATAAATCAGTTTTGTTGTTTACTGTATTTTTATTTCTTTAATTTCTTACATATAGCACTGGATATGCAGACGGTGGTGGTGGGGGAGGAGTCGGAGGAGTCGGAGACTCAGGAGGCCGCCAGCACTGGTATATACTACTGTTATATTTTTTCAAGACTTTCAGTCAAAAATAGAAACCTGCTTTACTTACTGTATTTTCCTTCTTTCATTTATTGGATATAGAAGGAGAAGCCAGACGCCGACGGGAGGCGATCGGCGAGCTTCGCCTGGCAGCTACCGCCATCAACTCCATACAAGAACTGCTCCAGGAACTGCGGGAGCACATAACCAATGCCGCAGACCTCCTGGAGCAGCAGTGAGACCAATGGCAGCCTCCTCCTCCAGAATGTGCCTCAGCTGCTCCTGCTCGCGTGCCTTGAGGTCGGACCAGCTTTTTCTTGAGATGGTCCTTCGTCCAGTCCTTCCCGAACAGCTCCAGGATGGGGTGCGTAGCTTTTCAAGGATACGATCCTTGCGGGTGTTATTCTTCCTGCCGTAAGGGCCCATACAGCAATCGTAATCTTTGCAGTCCAAGATGCGGACCAGCTCCAACATCTCCTCAAATGCCAGCAACTTGTTGGGCAGTTTGCCATCCTTGGCATGTTCCCTTCCCTATGTTTATGTTGTAAATAAATTTCTATTTTTTCACTATTTTCCTGTTTGTGTGCGTTGCTTTTCCTTACTTAATAAGTTAATATGTATTGCTTGGTTTCCACACTGTTAAAATTATATGTACATAAATGTATTGACATTTCTATGGACCCTTTGTCATAAATTTGTCAACATATTTGTGGCCATGAATGTGACTGTGCACATTCTACACTTCCTGCCTGGCCAAAAAATGTCACACACTAACACAACCTTGTTGTACTGCCTTGAGATTTGATTACCGACGTGGCCTGGTTTTTTGTTAAGCTTAGGCGATGTCACAACAACACGGATTTTTGTCCACAGTCACATTCATTGTATAACCAAGAATTTATCAAAAAATATTGATGGCAGCACTGCATGAAGTCTTCTCCGACACAACCCAAAGATCCTTAGTGCGGCTCAGGTCTAGTTTATTTGTCCCTGTTTGCAGCTTCACACAACACCTCCTCCCAGCTATGAGCTCTCTCTCTCCCACCGCTGCCCGCTAAGACGCTGCCCGCCAACATGGTCATGTCTTTGCAGGAAGACAACAGCGTGGGGAACAGCAGCTGCTGACAGTCCCAAGACCTCGTCACAATGACGTCAGTTTTGGAGTTAACCCCTAACTGTGACCAATGGTGGAGATAGGGGTTCCAATGAACCCCCTATCTCCCGATCCGCGGCAGCTATCGGTTGGTTAATGTTTGGTATCTTTGGATCGACCAGAGCATGGCCTTTCCAACAATACCAAACATGACAATGTTAAAAAATTAAAAAAAAAAAATACAGGTTTTTGTTTTGTTTTGTTAATGCAGCAATATTGTTGCCATTTCAATTATAATGTGAACAATGATGCTGCACTAAGGATTTTTGTATGGGGTGCGTTTGTTAAAAATAGTGTAATTGTCACCCAAAAAAATATAACAAGTCCCTTTTCAATTTTTTTAACAAACGCAACTCATAAAATATAACCGCAAACACTCGCATGTTAAAATGTGAAAAAACACTTTACACCTTGTAAAACAAACATTGAAAATTCTAATTTTATTGCATTTTTTATTATAATATACAGACAGGACATGACGCATACATATGATAATGATATATTATGAATCATCTGCCGAGTCTGCCGGAAAGAACGATATATAACATGTCTGGGTCATTATTAAAAGAAGGCTTCAAAACGCATTTAAACAAGAGGAGCGAAACTGTTAAAAATTAGCTCAGCAGCAGACCGCAGTGCCGCACACAGGCGTGAAGGGAAGCCGTGAAATGCCTCAGCAGCGAAAGGGTTAATTTATATTTTTGTCTGTTTTAAATCATTTTATTTTATTATTTTTTTCATTTCAGATCATTTTGATCAACTATTTTTCCGTTTTAAAACATTTTTGTTCTGGTTTTTATTTTTAAAGTCAGACCATTCGGGTCAGTTTACCGTTTTTTAAATCGTTTTGTTCTTTTTTTTTTTGTTCCTTGGCTTTCATACCTTTTTTTTATGTGATTAAATAAATAAAGTTGTGAAATGTATATTCATAAGAAAAAAAGGATCTTTATTTAATAAAAAAAAAAAACACGATAGAATCGCCAGAATTATCCTATCGTCAGAATGAATTATCGGATCCGAAAAACAAACCTAAAATTTATTATAAAAAAAATATATAAGGTATAAAAAAGTAAACCATAGTACTTTACATCAAAACGAATAGAGTTAGACACTTTGAAACGAGGTGAACAGACGTTCCGAAAAAGAAAATTTCCGAAATCACGAAAAGTCGATACAAAAAACGAGCAAAGTGACCCGAAAATACGAAAAATGGTCGATATTCCAAAAAAATGTACACAATCGAAAATTTTAAACCTCAGAACAAATCAAACCGAAAAAAAAAAATCGGTGCACAAGCCTATTAATATCTGACATCCCGATGTGAAACATCAGGACTTTTGCATTAGATTTCGACCATTTTTATTTTTTTAACTTCTGGATAGTCGAAAATCGATTTATCCAAAAAGTCCCAATGTTTCACATCATTCTGAACTTTGTTTGGATAGAGTAAGTCCGTGGGCGTGTGGCCGTTAAATGTATATACCAGTGGCGTCGTAACATGGGGCGGGGGTGCGGCCCACACCAGGTGACACCCGCCTTTAGGGTGACACCATCACCCTAAGGGCGGGTGTCTCACCCTCCGCCGCGTTTTTCGCTCCCTGCGAGCGTCCGAAGCATGCAGCTTTGGCGCTCGCCTGGAGGAAACACGTCACCAGCCAATCGCAGCTGGTCACGTGGCTCCCCCTTGCGAGCGCCCAAGCTCCGCCGCGCCGGACGCTCTGAGGGAGCGAAAAAGGCGGCGGAGGTGAGCTGGGGCCATTATCATGAGGTGCTGGGGCATTCCATGTGCTGGGGCAAATCCATGAGGAGCTGGGGCATATCCATGAGGAGCTGGGGCATTCCATGTGCTGGGGCATATCCAGGAGGAGCTGGGGCATATCCACGAGGAGCTGGGGCAAATCCATGTGTGAGCTGGGGCATATCCACGAGGAGCTGGGGCATGTCCACGAGGAGCTGGGGCATGTCCACGAGGAGCTGGGGCATGTCCACGAGGAGCTGGGGCATGTCCACGAGGAGCTGTGCAAATCCATGTGTGAGCTGGGGCATATCCACAAGGAGCTGGGGCATATCCACGAGGAGCTGGGGCATGTCCACGAGGAGCGGGCATGTCCACGAGGAGCTGGGGCATGTCCACGAGGAGCTGGGGCAAATCCATGTGTGAGCTGGGGAATATCGACGAGGAGCTGGGGCAAATCCATGTGTGAGCTGGGGCATATCCACGAGGAGCTGGGGCATGTCCACGAGGAGCTGGGGCATATCCACGAGGAGCGGGGCATGTCCACGAGGAGCTGGGGCATGTCCACGAGGAGCTGGGGCATGTCCACGAGGAGCTGGGGCATATCCACGAGGAGCTGGGCATGTCCACGAGGAGCTGGGGCATATCCACGAGGAGCTGGGGCAAATCCATGTGTGAGCTGGAGCATATCCACGAGGAGCTGGGGCATGTCCACGAGGAGCTGGGGCATGTCCACGAGGAGCTGGGGCATGTCCACGAGGAGCTGGCATGCCCACGAGGAGCTGGGGCATATCCACGAGGAGCTGGGGCAAATCCATGTGTGAGCTGGGGAATATCCACGAGGAGCTGGGGCAAATCCATGTGTGAGCTGGGGCATATCCACGAGGAGCTGGGGCATGTCCACGAGGAGCTGGGGCATGTCCACGAGGAGCTGGGGCATGTCCACGAGGAGCTGGGGCATGTCCATGAGGAGCTGGGGCAAATCCATGTGTGAGCTGGGGAATATCCACGAGGAGCTGGTGCATATCCACGAGGAGCTGGGGCAAATCCACGAGGTGCTGGGGCAATATCCATGAGGAGCTGGGACATATCCATGAGGATGTCGGATGTCGGCCAAGCTTCCGGGAACTCCCCCTGGAGGACTGGCGTCATCGTGCATAGCACGATGACGCCAGTCCTGGAGTTAACCCCTAGTTGCCACAACGGTGGAGATAGGGAGTTCCAATGAACTCCCTATCTCCCGATCCGTGGCAGCTAGGGGTTAAAGTTTGGTATTGTTGGATCGGCCAGAGCATGGCCGTTCCAACGATACCAAACACGAATGTGAAAAAGTTTGTAAAAAAATTAAAAATAAAAAAATATTTAAAAAAAATTATAAAAAAAATAAACAATTTTTTTTCTTTTTTTTGGTTTGTTAATGCAGCAATATTGTTCCCATTTCAATTATGTGAACAATGATGCTGCACTAACGATTTTTGTATGCGGTGCGTTTGTTAAAAATCGTGTAATTTCCCCCCAAAAAAAATGTAACGAGACCCCATCTCTAATTTTTTTAACAAGCGCACCCCATACAAAATATAACCGCAATTGCTCGCATGTTAAAATGGGAAAAAAATACACTTTACATGTTGTAAATTATTGAAAATTCATATTTTATTGCATTTTTTGTTATAATATACAGACAGGTCATGACGTATACATATAATAATGACATATGATTAATCTGCCGAGTCTGACGGAAAGAACGATATATAATATGTCTGGGTCATATACTAAAATAAGCTTCAAAACACGTTTAAACATGATGAGCAAAACCGGTAAAAATGACCTCAGCACAGAGGTGGGAAAAGCCTCAGCAGCGAAAGGGTTAATTAAAAAAACACTATAGAATCGCCAGAATTATCGTATCGACAGAATGAATTATCGGATCCGAAAAACAAACCAAAAATTTATTTATAAAAATATATAAAGTAGTATTAAAAAAGTAAACCACATAGACAGCTTTGAAACGAGAACAGACGTTCCGAAAAACGAAAAGTTCCGAAAAACGAAAAATTGGCGATATGCCGAAAACCATGTACAATTCCGAAAACGAAAAATTTTCCGAAAATAACGAAAAGTCGATACAGAAACCTAGTAAAGTGACCCGAAAATACGAAAAATGGTCGATATTCCGAAAAATAAATGTACCCGAAAAATGAATCGAACCGAATCGAAACAGAAAGCAGTCGAAACGAGCCGAATCGAAAAGTTTAAAAATTAGAAAAATCGAATCGAAAAAAAAAAAATCGGTGCACATCCCTACTCAGTATGGGATTATCTCAAGACAACGTAATAAGAGAAACCAGGAAGAGAGCACTCCAATCAACACACTCAATAGACAAAAACAGCACCTTTATACATTTAAACATTTAAAGCAGGGCTTGACAAATTTGCTTTGAATCTAGGAGCCAGGTACAAAAGTTAGGAGCCAACGTTTCGGCGAGGATTCGGCTTTATCAAGGTATACCTTAAAAGGCGAATCCTCACTGAAACGTTGGGAACCTTGCCTCTGCATCTGGGAGTTGGTTTGTACTTGTCATGCCCACCTGGGTGCTGTCATGGTCTGGACCCCCTGATCCTCTGACGCCTCCAGCTGTTGCCCTTTTTGCCATGTCTTGCATGATTTATGCAGATGCCGGGACTTTTTTTGGTTTTTCTTTTTTTTTCCCACGTTCAGTTCTGGACTTTGATTTCGTATATTCAAATCAGACCATCACCTGCAAATCATCCTGCCCAGTTTTTCCTGTATTTAAGGAGGTCACACCCCATGTGCTTGACTTCCCCATTGAAGTCTGAACCTTGCACCACGCTGACCTGGTTTTGGATAAGCTCCTGGATCCGCTGTACCCCCCTGTTTCCCTCTGGACCTTCATCTGTACCCGATTTATGATCCTTTGATCCCTTTCTACCCCCTTCTACTGGTACCTATTTGTTTTGCTACTCAGCTCCCATATTGAATTCACGTGTATGACCTCTGGCTATGGACTTTGGATATTCTGTTCTCTGTACCCACGATTACTGCTTGATACCTGATACTGACTACGAGGGCTCACCCTATATCTGATACCTTGCTCTGGACTTTATCATTTCAGTTCAGTATTTTCTGCTTTTTTTGTTTATAATAAATATCTTGTTTGAACCCCTTAACCTGCATACTTCATGGCTCACTGCACATTAGGCTCACACCTACAATCCTTGCATGGTACCTATGACAGAATGGGGAAGTCTTTTAAACAGTGAACCCGCAGTGAGCCAAGCTATAAAGGAGTATGTGAAGGGTTTATGGAGGAGATCCTGCAACAAGTGGACACGTTATTTGTTGACCTGCTTAAAGGCTTCAGGGGCATCTCAGCTAAGGTGCGTGTCCCAGTTACTGAAAAGGGGCCCAGAGAACCCCTAACCCTGGAGGAGCGTGAGAGAAGAAGATCAAACAATTTGTGCTCTATATTGGGAGAGTGACCAGCACAAATTATCAGCCTGCCTTCTGCGCCCCCCCAAATCTTCTAGCACCCCACCTGACTCCGCGTCAACCAAAAAGCCTTTGGTTGCCAAGTCTGCTTCGAAGCCTAAAAGACCAGCATCCGTCAAGGCAGTGCCCTTGATTCCTCCTAAAGTACTGCCCATCAAGCCGAAAAAACATCGACTCCCAGAGACACGACATTCTTCAGGCCCAAGAAAGAATATTTGCCTGCCAGGTCCTTGCCCGAGAGATCCGTCACCGAATCCAAACCCATGAAAGAGGTGCCTATTGGTGATGGTCCTGAAACTGTGCAGCAAGAGTCCCAAGTGGAACCAATGGATTCCCAATCCACACTGCCCACAGAATCCGTTTCAGAGTACTTACCGATGGAGGAAGAGCCCAGCGGACCTACAGAGCCTGACCTCGTTGTGCCCATGGAGATTGCGTCTGTCCTACCCTCTGGTATGACACCCACCACTCCAAGCCAGCACCTCCCGGCTAACTGTTTCACCGCTCCAGCGCCTTCCAGTCGGCGTATCTCATGTTACTCATCGGCTTCTGAGAACTACTCGTCAAACGAATGGGATTCTGTGGATTCAGAAGAGGAATTCCCTAAAGAGACTGCACGTCACCCTCGAGGGCAACCTGGCAGGTTCATTGGTGCATGAGGACCACCTATATAGGAACCACGTTCACTACTCCGGCCTATGTTTTTGAGCCTTCCCAGCTCTCTGTCCGTAAGCCTTCTCAGGCTCCTGTCACTAAGCCTTCACAGGCTTCTGTCACCAAGCCAACTCAGGCTTCTATCTCTGAGTCTTCTCAGGCCTCTGTATCCAAGCATTCTCAGGCCCCTGTCTGTGAGCCTTCTCAGGCCCCTGTCTGTGAGCCTTCTCAGGCCCCTGTCTGTGAGCCTTCTCAGGCCCCTGTCTGAGCCTTCTCAGGCCCCTGTCTGTGAGCCTTCTCAGGCCCCTGTCTGTGAGCCTTCTCAGGCCCTGTCTGTGAGCCTTCTCAGGCCCCTGTCTGTGAGCCTTCTCAGGCCTGTCTGTGAGCCTTCTCAGGCCCCTGTCTGTGAGCCTTCTCACCTGTCTGTGAGCCTTCTCAGGCCCCTGTCTGTGAGCCTTCTCAGGCCCCTGTCTGTGAGCCTTCTCAGGCCCCTGTCTGTGAGCCTTCTCAGGCCCTGTCTGTGAGCCTTCTCAGGCCCCTGTCTGTGAGCCTTCTCAGGCCCCTGTCTGTGAGCCTTCTCAGGCCCCTGTCCGTGAGCCTTCTCAGGCTTCTGTCCGTGAGCCTTCTCAGGCTTCTGTCCGTGAGCCTTCTCAGGCTTCTGTCCGTGAGCCTTCTCAGGCTTCTGTCCGTGAGCCGTCTCAGGCTTCTGTCCGTGAGCCGTCTCAGGCTTCTGTCCGTGAGCCGTCTCAGGCTTCTGTCGTGAGCCGTCTCAGGCTTCTGTCCGTGAGCCGTCTCAGGCTTCTGTCCGTGAGCCGTCTCAGGCTTCTGTCCGTGAGCCGTCTCAGGCTTCTGTCCGTGAGCCGTCTCAGGCTTCTGTCCGTGAGCCGTCTCAGGCTTCTGTCCCTATGCCTTCCGAGGCCTCCATCTCTAAGCCTTCTCAGGCCCCTGGTACCGAGTCGTCGCAGAGCCCAGCTGTCGCTTCCACGCTGTCGTCGCAGAGCCCAGCTGTCGCTTCCACAGTGTCTTCGCAGAGCCCAGCTGTCGCTTCCACAGTGTCTTCGCAGAGCCCAGCTGTCGCTTCCACAGTGTCTTCGCAGAGCCCAGCTGTCGCTTCCACAGTGTCTTCGCAGAGCCCAGCTGTCGCTTCCACAGTGTCTTCGCAGAGCCCAGCTGTCGCTTCCACAGTGTCTTCGCAGAGCCCAGCTGTCGCTTCCACAGTGTCTTCGCAGAGCCCAGCTGTCGCTTCCACAGTGTCTTCGCAGAGCCCAGCTGTCGCTTCCACAGTGTCTTCGCAGAGCCCAGCTGTCGCTTCCACAGTGTCTTCGCAGAGCCCAGCTGTCGCTTCCACAGTGTCTTCGCAGAGCCCAGCTGTCGCTTCCACAGTGTCTTCGCAGAGCCCAGCTGTCGCTTCCACAGTGTCTTCGCAGAGCCCAGCTGTCGCTTCCACAGTGTCTTCGCAGAGCCCAGCTGTCGCTTCCACAGTGTCTTCGCAGAGCCCAGCTGTCGCTTCCACAGTGTCTTCGCAGAGCCCAGCTGTCGCTTCCACAGTGTCTTCGCAGAGCCCAGCTGTCGCTTCCACAGTGTCTTCGCAGAGCCCAGCTGTCGCTTCCACAGTGTCTTCGCAGAGCCCAGCTGTCGCTTCCACAGTGTCTTCGCAGAGCCCAGCTGTCGCTTCCACAGTGTCTTCGCAGAGCCCAGCTGTCGCTTCCACAGTGTCTTCGCAGAGCCCAGCTGTCGCTTCCACAGTGTCTTCGCAGAGCCCAGCTGTCGCTCCCACAGTTTCTTCGCAGAGCCCAGCAGTGGTCCCCAAGTCGTCACCGCCAAAGGGTCGTAGTCGCCGCCGTCGAGCCAAGTCTCTCCGTACCCAGCAAAGCCTCACTAAGGGCGCTCCCTCCGAGCCCTTCGACTATAGTGTCTCCGCAGAGTTGTGCCCGTGACTCTATTCCCGATGCTGGGTCTGACAGGGCTGTACTCATGGCTCTGTATGAGGACTTCCAAGATCCGAGTAGTTGTACGCTCGCGAAACACCCTACGTCGGACCCTGTCCCTACGGGTTACTCCAGGACACCCTCTGGCTTATTGGTCCGAGAGGAGTACTTACAAGTGGTCAGGCGCTACCCTGAACTCTGGAGAAACCTCGATGTCTCCTCTGACTCCAGTTGATGGCTTCTTGGGACTTTTTCTGGGCCGCTACTGGCACGTTGGTCCGCTATACCGACCTGAACATTTTTGAGCGGGCCCTACGTGCTTCTAAGTGCAATCTGGACTCTGTGCCCCCCGTTCCAGCTTCGGTGCCCGGAGTGCACCCGTCAGGAGGGGGGTGATGTCATGCCCACCTGGGTGCTGTCATGGTCTGGACCCCCTGATCCTCTGACGCCTCCAGCTGTTGCCCTTTTTGCCATGTCTTGCATGATTTATGCAGATGCCGGGACTTTGTTTTGGTTTTTCTTTTTTTTTCCCACGTTCAGTTCTGGACTTTGATTTCGTATATTCAAATCAGACCATCACCTGCAAATCATCCTGCCCAGTTTTTCCTGTATTTAAGGAGGTCACACCCCATGTGCTTGACTTCCCCATTGAAGTCTGAACCTTGCACCACGCTGACCTGGTTTTGGATAAGCTCCTGGATCCGCTGTACCCCCTGTTTCCCTCTGGACCTTCATCTGTACCCGATTTATGATCCTTTTGGACTACCCCTACTCTACTGGTACCTATTTGTTTTGCTACTCAGCTCCCATATTGAATTCACGTGTATGACCTCTGGCTATGGACTTTGGATATTCTGTTCTCTGTACCCCACGATTACTGCTTGATACCTGACTACGAGACTGGCTCACCCTATATCTGATACCTTGCTCTGGACTTTATCATTTCAGTTCAGTATTTTCTGCTGTTTTTGTTTATAATAAATATCTTGTTTGAACCCC
>RXON01001133.1:50000-77678 GCA_009667805.1 Leptobrachium leishanense | reverse complement strand
TTAAGCTGCGGCTAAGGACTGTAAAAAAGCACGAGAGGCATCAGGGGAACATGGGGGTCCAGCAAGGAAGTGGCATTTAGAGATGTGACCCTGTCGGGATACTGAGATCTGTTACACCCTGCTTAAATTATCTCCCAAGACGAGAGGGCGTGTGAAAATTTTGAGACCTGATGCCAATCAGTAGGAAAGATTCTAACCTTTATATAATCCATTCTCTCATTCTATCCTGTGGCCAGTCGTGGTTCAGCCTAACCAATAAGGCATTATGTACTGTTCCATATTCTGTTGCCTGCATTTCCCTTGCTGTCCTCTCCTATCCTGACTGTGGCTTGTTAACTTGCTTTGTTGATCCTCTTGGCGCTGTTGATCTTGGTTTATATTCTGTATAGTGTTTTTCCTACCAGGGCCCGGCTACCAGCGGGCCGAGACTCTAAGATGGCGGCCGGCAGGCCCCCTCTGATGATGTCAGAGAGGGCGCGCTGGACGTCTGCAGACCATGCCCCGTCCTGAACTCCTTGTGGATTGCCTTGTCTGGTATGTGGTCTGTGTATTGATGTATCTGGTGCCTGTGCCTGGGTATTGATGTATCTGGGGCCTGCGGTCTGGGTATTAATGTATCTGGGGCCTGTGGTCTGGTTATCACGGGGGGTGGGGCCCATTCTGAGGGTCAGTAAGGGACCCCACAATTTCCCAATGGCTCCCCGTCTGCATCAGCCCAACTATTGCAAGATCCAGTATTACTCTAGTACTGACTAATTTCTGTGTGTTAGGGTCAGTAGGAAAAAAAATATGTTAACTGCCTTTAAGAAAGATTCAAGTCCTACAATTATAAGTGTGGGCACTCTCCAAGATATCTGCTCCCCAATTAAGTGTTGACAGTCCCATTTAACACACTGCCACACCATCATATTTGATAAGTTGAGTTTAAGGGTACCGTTATGGTAATTGTATTAAATATAATTTATTCCTGGTGACATATTGAAACCTAATAAATGCTTTTCAGTGTGTGGGCCAAAGGGGAACTCCGTTCCCCTGTAAAACAGTGCAGGAACTGCGTTCCCACTCCATCCTGCTAGACGTTACCCATGCCTTTACTCTCCCTTTGGTCATTCTCTAGTAGCTGGAATTTGGTTATCAATGTAGAGGACATTCACTTTCACCACATTGTGCGGGAAGAAAATTTATCTTTTGTTTTTTGGTTGTTTTTTGCAGCATTGCTCTTTCACCACATTGAATCTGCTCTGAAAGATGCTGCAGTGTGACATTTCAAGAGAATTAAGATTTAAATGTCAGTAGGAACTGAACTGGAACATATGACATTCTAAACTTTTCATTAAAATAAAAAAAAATCTACTTCACATAATGGCAAATAAATCGATAATGCTGCCGAAATATTGATTCCCTTTTTGTATTAAAAGTTTTTAATTTTTTCATGTCACTTCAAGAAGAAAAAAGGATATTTGTCCGCAATGTCAGGAACCCAGCCGAAGACAACGGACTCGTGCCCACACTGGGGTCAACCTGGCTGGCTGGCTGACTCCATGTCCCGCTCCTGGTTTTCCTGCTGCTCAGGTGCAACCTAGGCCATCTGTTACCCATGCCGGGTTTGCCCTGATCCTCTCAGTTGTGGTCAGCAGTCCTGATGGATTTTCCTTAAAAGAGTACTCCACCCTCTACTCTTAAATATTCCACAGTCAACTGTCAGCTGTATTATAAGAACGTGGAAGTATTTGGGAATGACAACAACTCAGCCACGAAGTGGTAGGCCACATAAACTGACGGTGCGGGGCCAGCGGATGCTGAGGTGCATAGTGCGAAGAGGTCTCTCAACTTTCTGCAGAGTCAATCACTACAGACCTCCAAACTTCATGTGGCCTTCAGATTAGCTCAAGAACAGTGCGCAGAGAGCTTCATGGAATGGGTTTCCATAGCCGAGAAGCTGCATCCAAGCCATACATCACCAAGTGCAATGCAAAGCGTCGGATGCAGTGGAGTAAAGCACGCCGCCACTGGACTCTAGAGCAGTGGAGACGAGTTCTCTGGAGTGACGAATCGCGTTCTCCATCTGGCAATCTGATGGACGAGTCTGGGTTTGGCGGTTGCCAGGAGAACAATACTTGTCTGACTGCATTGTGCCAAGTGTAAAGTTTGGTGGAGGGGGGATTATGGTGTGGGGTTGTTTTTCAGGAGCTGGGCTTGGCCCCTTAGTTACAGTGAAAGGAACTCTGAATGCTTCAGCATAACAAGACATTTTGGACAATTCCATGCTCCCAACTTTGTGGGAACAGTTTGGAGCTGGCCCCTTCCTCTTCCAACATGACTGTGCACCAGTGCACAAAGCAAGGTCCATAAAGACATGGATGACAGAGTCTGCTGTGGATGAACTTGACTGGCCTGCACAGAGTCCTGACCTCAACCCAATAGAACACCTTTGGGATGAATTAGAGCGGAGACTGAGAGCCAGGCCTTCTCGTCCAACATCAGTGTGTGACCTCATAAATGCGCTTCTGGAAGAATGGACAAAAATTCCCATAAACACACTCCTAAACCTTGTGGACAGCCTTCCCATAAGAGTTGAAGCTGTTATAGCTACATAGGGTGGACCGACGTCATATTGAACCCTAAGGATTAGGAATGGGAAGTCACTTAAGTTCATATGCGAGTCAAGGCAGGTGAGCGAATACTTTTGGCAATATAGTGTATATTTATATAGGCCAGCCTCCCATTGAGGCGTTTTTCGAATGGCTTGGACCAATGGTGCTTTCCATTGTTCTTCAGTGTCTCTGAGGCACTGAAGAGCGTAGGTTTAGGAAGTAGGCGGCGCCAGACGCACGCTGCAGACTTCTCAATCTCTTGGCCAGCTTGAGTTTATGCGATTAGTGTAGCGTTCAGCTACGCAAATTGCGTAGGTTCAGGGAGGGCAGGCTGCTGTGAAAAAATAATGTGTGCACCAGCAGAGACAGACAGCAGGAGAACGTGGAGCAGGTGAGTATGTTTTTTTTATAATATTTTATTATTCATTCAGTAGTGATTTAGAGTTGTTTTGTCTACCATCACCCCAGACTTTGAGACACTTATTAAGAGCAAGAAGCATCCCCAGTTTTTCCTTAAGTTCTAATTAATTTCATATGTTTCAATTACAGTTTATTTTATTGGGTTTTTGCCTCAAAAGCACTTTTGTTTTCACTAATTCTGTGATTACTGCACTATCCATTTTGGAAAGAATCCCTGTTTGTTTACAAAATTGTTTAAAAAATGCATAATTGTAGAATATTGCACACGTTGTTTGTGGAATAAATTATGTTTCAGAAATTCAATTATTTTTGGGTCGCGACTTAATGACCAAGAACAATTGTGGGTCCTGAGGGTCCACAGGATGAAAAACACTGATCTAAGTGACAGGTATGTGAAACAAGAGGGAGCAGGGGGGAGTGTGGAACTGGTGGCCTGAAATAAGATTTCGTAGGAAGGGAAAGAAGCTTGGGCTAGTTAGGGTAATTAGCCAATTGGAGCAGCTGGAAGGGAAGCTACAAGTTTAAGAACCAGGACTGGGTGGGAGGGTGGATGGCACCTCCTTAGTGTAAATTAATGTCTCCTATACCTTGTATAGGAGGCATTAATTTGTACCTCAGTATAGAAGAACAAGCTATTTCAAGGTGGATTACTTTTCACTTCTGGAGCTGGTATTTCTCATAGGAAACATGGCCGATCTGGTAATGCTTATAAATGTATGGACGTGAAGGGATGCAAAGCGTGGGTGTAACTTTTAGTGATTCATTTAAATGAATGACAGGGGTAAAATATCATCATATGAAGCCATTTAAGGCTCAGATATTAATGCTTATAATCCAAATCAGGAGTATGAGGCACTTTCATGAAACAATAAAAAATTATTTTGAGTCCTCCTTTTACCTTATTCTCCAGTGTAAAGGATTCTTGAAAATCCATTTACCCCTTCACAGTTTCAGGTCGCGAGTCATCTTGATACAAATATGTAATTCTTGAGTTTTGAAATGGCACAACCTGATACTGTATTGAAATGAATGTCCATGAATGTCCTACCCCTCAATATAATTCGAAGGCCACAGAAAATGCTAACTAACATTTGTGTCCATATATTAACCAATATCAGTATTTGTGGTGTCCCTTGTTTTAGAAAAGGGGTCCGCACCTTAAGGCTAGGGTCAGACGAAAGCATTTTTCCCCGCGAACGTGAAAAAGTGCGTCCGAACGCATTGACGTATTTTTTCACGGAATGCGCAAAAACGGTCAGACGACGCGCATTTTCGGGCGTGATTTTATACGGATAGTCAATAAAACTCTTTTTGCGTCTGGACGTTATGTAGGCTGGACATTAGCAGCGTCTGACATCTCCTAATCACGCAAACACGCCGCTATGCCGCAGCTGCGCACTCAGTACTAGCGGTTCAGCGTTCTCAGAAAAATGCGTTCAAATTCCACTTGTGTTGCACGGCCGGACTTTTGTGCGGCCGTATATCGTATATTGGCCGTCATTGCCCGTCATCTGCTGCTATTTCGGCCGTAATTATGTGCGCCAGAACGCACGTTAAAAGTGCGCTGGTCTGACCCCAGCCTTAGCCCTCCAGAGGTTTTGGAAGCACAACTCCCATGATGCTATGCTACTCATTAGGTTTACTAGCCCTCGTGGGAAATCTAGCCCCCAAAAATATGAAGGGCCAAGGTTCCTGACTCTGCTCTAAACCCTATTCGACAGATCCACTTGTATTGTTACAGTAAGCCTTATATTGGCAGTGTAAAGAGAAAACTCATGAAACAAAGCGCTGTATATATGATCCGATCAGTCATTGTTTATTATCTCACAGAGATTATAATATCATACAGGTATAACTCAATAGTTTACACCGGTCAATACAAAAATATTTTATTCACATACTAAGTTACAAATGTATTAAAGAAAAACAAAAAGTTTTGAGACACCCAGGCTAACCTAGGTGCGCTATGTGCTTAGCATTAGCATTTTATAAATGAGCTTTAGAAAGAATCTTGAGCTTAAAAAAAAAAGAGCAATAATAATAAAACAACCATATCACAGAGAGAGTTATAATGACATTTTTTAAACCCTTGAGGATGAAGGAGTTTGCCTAATCCCTGTACTGGCTCTCCTTCATTTGCTATGCATATTATTGGTCCCTCTTTTATCCATACCTTGTCCTTATTCATACATCATTTGCTACAGTGAAACATGGTTAAGAATTTTGGGGAAAAAAGATCCAGAAAGACCAACTGAACTGTGAGCTATATAGAGCAGGGGATCTCAAACTCTGAGCCCCCCGATGTTTCTGAACAACACCCATGATTCTCTGACTATTGCTTAAGGAATTCTGGGAATTGTAGGCAATAAGCATCTGGGGGCAGAGTTTGAGATCCCTCAATAGACGCTCCAGTGTCTTTTATGGCTAGCTGACATCCATAGGGTTTATCGCAGAACCTTTGGACAATCACCAAATTACAGAGGATTCCTGTACCACGTGCATATCAGATGGGTAATGCCCATATGGTCAGGCAAAGACGAAAATAATGGACAGAGCAGCCACGCCAAAGAACAATCTCAAACTGCCAAGTCACCCTCACCTAGGCCTACTCATTGATGTATAATAGTGCAATAAAGTGCTGAAAAACAAAGATGTGTTGGGAAAGTGTCAGAAATTTTTCTACATGTCCGATATGAATGTTTTAAAGCCATCCTTTCAACGCAAGGTGCACGGCAAGACACTTAGTGGCTGAGGCTCACGGTAATGTTTATAAAAAACAGGCAAAAGTACATTATTGGAGAAAAAACACAAGTTGTGGTGACCTCCAGAAATAAAAAGATCTGATAATCATAGTGCTTGATTAGGAATCATTGGGTTAAGTAAGCATATGATGCACCCAAACAAACAGATAATAAAGCAGCTTAGTTCATAGTTACAATGACTTCCTTCATGTGACAATTATTACCAAAACGCAAATGTTAATTTTTGTTCCCTAATATATAAAAAACAATATTCTGTTGGTTAATAATACACATTGACAAAGAGCTTATATGTGATCCATCAGAGTAACATTTAAACTCAGCATTATGTTTCCACCTACAGAGGACACTTTGTTGGTTGACGAAGATGTAAGTCTAACCAAGCACACATCCAAGGACGTCCAATGGGATTCCCTTCTGGCATTCAGAAAGCGGGCAGCTGCCACCACAATGTCTTACTCGGCCATAAGAGGAAAGCGAAGTTTGGCGGTGACGTGACACCGTTCATGCTTCATTGTCAGCCCATACTTGGGAGACATGTCAAGTTTTTCTCCTTCCAGCTTGAAGAATTCCATCTGCTGAAGCAAAGTGGTGAGGAAGAGGAAGACTTCAATCCTTCCAATGGCTTCACCAAGGCATCTTCTCTTGCCCAGTCCAAAAATCAGGACTTTTTCCATCTCGATTTTATTTATTGTAGTGCCATCTTCATTTAGGAAGCGCTCTGGGCTGAAGTGGAAAGGGTCTTTCCATACTTCCCTAGAATTAAATGGGAGATTAAAGCTTACAACGCTCTATGCTGTTAGGTCATAAGAAGTGTTTTATGAAATTAAAGTCAAGTTTAACTGACCAGTTCTATAAAGAATAGACTATTATAAAAAATAAAAAAGAGAGCGAGACAATGGCCAGCCCCACCATGATAAGATTCTCCCTTCAAAATGAAAGCTCTGTAGACCTCATTGGAATCCCGGTCATTCCCTTTTCAACTGTTATCGGTTTATCTTTGTAACTGGGCCACTTACAAGACGGGTTCATGTTAAATAAATTGTGATTGTGTTTGCCTAGTCTTCCCATTCCCTATGTCCAAAGGAACACGGAGGAACCTAGAGAGCTTTTAAGACAAAGTCCTTGTTTTACTGAATACTTACGGGTCGTGGTTAACTTGCCACTGGTTGATCATCACGCATATTCCTTTAGGGATGAAATATCCGTTCAGCACTGTGTCTTCGGTGGTGCTGCAAAAACAAGGTACCAACATTTACTTTTATTGAAGTCCAAGTGTAAACTGTATTAATGTCTGGTTGGCACAAGAAATGAGCCCTTGTAGACCATGTTTCATGTGAAATAACAGTGGGTTTTATTCCAAAACCAGAACATCTGAATTCCTACTATGGTCTGATGATGGAACATCACTAATGTACATGCTCATTTGGGTAAGCCATGCATGACCTTGACACCAGAGCAATTGCCAACACCACCATTTCTATAGTATTTTTAACAGGGTTATATTTTGTTGCACCAATGTTTTTCAAAATCAATTTGATATCCTAATGCCCTACTTAAATTGCTAATATAGAAACCTTCTATCACAATATCCCAGACTATACCATAACATACAAGTCGGACTGAGAGCAGCATGAACATCAGAAGTGTTATAACCGGATGTTAGCCACTGTGAACCTGAACAACCAAAACCACAGCCATTGCTTACCAGTGAGGGATTGTGAATGGCATATAAGAGGAGTGGCGGAACATCTCCAGGGTGAAGGCCTCTGTATAAGGCAGCAGAGCTCTGTCTGACAGCCTGGGCTTCCTCTCTCTGCCAATAACAAGATCTGTGAGATAAATAAATGGCATAGTATTGAATTAAAATTATTATGAAAAAATAATTCTAAATCACCTATATAAACAGAACGTCAAAACAGAAAAGAAACAAAACAACAGACGTTCCACCCGTCAGCCTTCCATTCTGTGACGGACTGTGGGAGGTTGTTTATAGATCTATAGCTCTTTGAAGATTTAATAATGAGTAAATATTAAAAGAAAAAGTCACACTAGAATTTCCCTGGCTTTCATGCGTGACATACTGTATGACTTGTTATCACAGAACCTACCCAACTCGCTTTGAATCTTTTCCTGAGTTTCTGGATGGGCAATAAGGTACATGAGACTCCAAGACAGGGCAGTCGTTATTGTATCAAACCCTGAAATACAAAAGAGTGGGTAAAAATATTACTCCTTACTTGGTTTGAGTTTCCATTGGTCAAGAACTGGAGATACGGAAGAAACTAGCATGTGCTACATGAACTAAAACAAGGGGAACAGCATAGCGAGAAGATTGAAAAGATTGTGACTTTCGTCTTGATGATCTTGGTTGCTGATGAGTATCAGTTGAGATTAATAGGTTTTGATGGCATTTGCAAATATACGCACTCTCTCCACCGGCTCCTTCCCATCTGCCTTCAAACACGCCCAGGTTACTCCTATACTAAAGAAACCCTCCCTCGATCCCAACTCTCCATCTAACTACGGTCCTGTATCCCGGCTTCCGTTTATCTCTAAGCTCTTGGAAAAACTAGTTTTCAACCATCTCTCCCTCTTCCTGTCCTCAAATTCCCTACTCGACCCCCTGCAATCAGGCTTCCGTCCCCTGATCTCTCTCCTCCTGTCCTTTCTAAAGTCAGCAACTGTTTATCTGGCATCTCCTCCTGGATGGCCTCTCACCACCTAAAGATAAACATGTCCAAGACTGAGATCCTTCTAATGCCTCCCTACCTCCTCACTTTTCTATCATGGTTGAGGGTATCACTATCTCGCCATCAAACCAGGTTCGCTGTCTCGGAGTTACACGCAATTCTGCTCTTTCCTTCATCCCCACATTCAATCTCTTTCCTCCTTCTGCCACTACAAACTACGCAATATTTCCAGAATTTGACCATTTCTTACCGCTGACACCACAAAGCATCACATCCACACCCTTGTAATCTCCTGATTTGACTATTGTAATAATCTCTTAGCTGGGCTCCCTCTCTCCCGCCCCCCTTCAATCCATTCTGAATGCCTCTGCCAGGCTCATCCACCTCACCCGCCACCCTGTCTCTGCTGCTCCCCTCTGCGAGTCCCTTCACTGGCTCCCCATCCACTGCAAAATTAAATTCACAATCCTTATCCTGACCTACAAAACCCTCACTAACTCAGCTCCCCACTACCTGTCCTCACTAATCACCAAATACACCCCAGCCAGCTCCCTAAGATCAAACAGTGACCTGTGCCTAGCTTCTCCCCGCATCACCTCTTTCCATGATAGACTGCAGGATTTCTCACACGCAGGCCCCATCCTCTGGAAAGCTCACTGTCGTACTGTCAGACTTTCCCCTAACTTCTCTTCCTTCAAACGCTCCCTTAAGACTTTCCTATTTAGGGAAGCCTACCACCCGATTCACTGACGCAACCAGTCCATCACTCTCACTTTGCAGCCCATCACTCTCACTTTGCAGCCCATCACTCTCACTTTGCAGCCCATCACTCTCACTTTGCAGCCCATCACTCTCACCTTGCAGCCCATCACTCTCACCTTGCAGCCCATCACTCTCACATTGCAGTCCATCACTCTCACCTTGCAGTCCTCTCCTCCTGTTTCCAACCCCAACCCTTCTAGATTGTGAATTCCCATGGGAATAGGGCCCTCGTTTCCTCCTTTACTGTTTTGCCAAATGTTGTTCAATGTATTGTAACCCTGTCTACATTGTGCCCATTGTACAGCATTGCAGAATATGCAGGCGCTTTATAAATAAATAATAAAGATTAATAATACCATTTATTAGCTAGAGGGAATTTTCTCCAGAATGCTCTTAAAGGGCCACTCTATGCACCCATACATCTTTAGCTAATGAAAGTGGAAAGGCGTTCCCCTTATTATCTTCCCCCCTTTCGCTCAAGCCTGTTTGGTCGATATTGCTGTGTGTGAAGCAGGGGAGGGTATCTGCTCTAACATCTGTCACTTGGCAGATGGGATTTGAATATCCCACCTGCCAGGGACCAACTTGGGGACTGAGGATGTCACCACGCTCTGCTGAGTCTTTACTTCACTGTCTAATAGGACAAAGTTGGGAGATTCATTCTCTGTATAAAATATTTAAAACAGGGGCTAGTCGTCTAAGCAAAACATTTGCTATTGTTGGTTTTTTACTCACCAGCTCCAAAGAGATCATTAACGATGTTCACTATCTTCTGGTCGGACAGTTGGACACCGGCGTTGTCGTTGGCCTTCTTCTCTTGGGAGTGCTGGATCAGAGAGTCAGTAATATCACGGGTGCAATTCTAAAATAAAGAAAAAAAATCATGATTACCGTGGTATGAAATCAGTTACCAGGCTCATTGAAGGTTAGGTTGACCTCTGAGATGTGTATTTTTTTTATAGATCTTTTTGTTTCTTTGGTTTGGTGGATCCGAATCACAATACAAAAGTCACATTGGCCAAATGATGTGTCAAATAGATTATATAACGCCATGTTCTGAAGAAGTGACCATGTGCGCTTAGTTCTCACCTTATCATATGTTCTGTAGTGCTCCTGGACAATGTTTTGTATGAAGGACAGGACCCTCTTGTTGATGTCTATGAAGTTCTTCATGCTGCGGTTTGGAAAGTACTGCAGGATAGGGATGAAGTCGGCAGGATTACCCGAAGCAGCACCTGCTCCAAACTCATCTGTCAGATTCACCAACTTCAGGAACTCTTGATCGTCATGGTCATAGCGTTTTCCGAAGCACATGGCACAGATGATATTTGCGACAGAGACGACCACGTACCTATAGGGGTCAAACTCTCCTTTCTCTATGAGCTGCTGGAACTTCTTTAATAGATAAGAGCACTCTTTGTCGATATGCTCTTCCAGCAAGCTTGCACTAGCGGATGTGCTTGAGGAGGTGGCAAAAGTTTTAAGGGCGTTCTGTGCCAACCTACGGTGGGCTCTCCATACTTCACCAGAATCACTGCCGAATGTCATACTCTGTCCATCTCCAACCAAGCGGAAGGTGAAGAGATCGGGACGCCCTGAGAATACGTCACCTTGCTTGAGCAACGCTTGACGAATGGTTTCCAGTCCACTGAGCACCAACACCGGCTTTGTGCCGATATGGATTTGCAGCACATCACCATACGTTTCGCTCATTTTGGTCAGACTTAGGTGAGGGTTTTTGCTCAGTTGCAGCAGATTACCAATAACAGGTAGAGGCATTGGACCCGGTGGTTTCTTTGTTCCTTTTGGAATGTTCTGCCTGAACGATTTGATGAGCAGGAATACAAAGGCAAACACCACGGAAGCCACGAGCATCTGTGTGCCGGAAACTTTGCCGATAAAACCAGATATGAAATTTGCCATTTCTTCCACCTGAAAATAAACAAAGTTGGGAAATTGTAATTAAATATTGTTTTAATATCACTTTTCTTTATACCTTGCGGCAATGTAGAGGATGACCCAACAGCAAATATGAAACATTATGCAATATATATCGAGTCAGTCATATAGAATACCTAGGACCTAGATGTGTCAGGTGTAAATGTATCTAAAACGAAGGCTAATTTATCAAATATAGCAGTATTAATGCTTACGTGTACACATAACAAGCTCTATTCTGACAATATTGTACAGCAATGGTTCCCAACCCTGCTCCTCATGTCCCCCTAACAGGCCATAAGGATTCCCTTGGGGAAATGCAGACTGAGTCACTGAGCAGCAAATCGTATCACCTGTGCTGTGCTTCACATATCTGGGAAACCTGAGGACCAGGATTGGGAACCACTGGTATTGTCATGCCCCATGATTTAGGATTTATTGTATATTTTTCTGTTTTTGTGTTGAATCTGCCTTTGCTGCTTACATGCTATTGATTTCATAGCTATTTTGTCCCTGCGGGGTTTCCTTAGGCTTCTGTATTCAGCTTGTTCACACCCCTCTGCTCAGTGTCTTGTGGTTAGTTACTTCCTGGTTACATAGCAGCCATTCTGTGATCACTGCTGGACAAACTAAAGTCTTTTTACCTGCATAACTGTACGTATTACAAGATTGTCAGTCTGATCATTAAACTCTTCAACTGGATTCATCTTTCTACGTGTCAGTTTTGCTGAGTTGAAGCTATCTGCTGAACTTCATCGTGTGAGTACTGGTCAAATACAGACTTCAGCTAGTCTAAAGCACCCACGCCTCACAGCTTTGCTTAGGGAAGCAGAATAGGTATTATATTGCCATTGCATGCAGTATTATGGTGTTTCTGCTCCATGTGCGTATTTTTATTCTCTTGATTTGTAATTATGCTTTGTAAGATCAAATTTCCTCTCTGGAGCTTGTTATTGCAAGTTCCAAACACACTCATCTTACATCAATGAGCATCATGAAAAAGGAAAGTGCCATAATTGCCCTTTGCCCAGCCCTTTCGAATAGTAGTCCAGGTTGCCTTTGATGGCCATTCTCTGCAGGAGGAGATTACAGATGGACAAACTTTGACATCAACCACCTCTTACTTAAGTTGCATGGGTAGATGTTACAAGGTAATGCGGTTTAGGAAACAGGTGACCAAGGACATCAAAAGAATGAAAGTGAACTTTATTAGATCTAAGTGATTCAGAATCTCATTAAAATCTAATTATTAAAATGGGTAATGTAAACCACAGGAGTCGCAACCACTTACAGAATCTAGACAGAAACATGTAAAACATAAATGATTGACATACTCTATTATTCTCCTAAGAGTTTTATTGGGTTTTTTTCCTTTGACACAGGTATGTGGTACATTTTTCATCCTTTATGTTAGGCTTCTGTATATGGTAGTGACTCCTGTGGTATATATAGAGGGTTATTCAGAAAGAGGTGAAAACTAGGAGAGTGACTGGAGAAGTGAAAATTCTAGGTCAAAATAGCCGATTTGGAAAGTGAGATAAATGGGAGAATTTTTCTGGTTTGGCTATTTTGACATAGAATTTTCAGTTCTCCAGTCATTCTACTGGTTTTCACCTCTCTCTGAATAACCCTGATAACCTTTTTAGTCATATTAATAAGATTTGGAATTACAGAGTCTCCCGGCATTTTCCTTTCCAAACGCTGCCACCATCCCGAGTTTCATCAGCAAGCAGAAGGACCTGTCTGGAGTGTCAGGGAGGTAAGCAAGTTTGACTTTCTGGAGGGTTATATAGTTTCAGAATTCTGGGTATGAGGCGCCCAACCTGAATATTTAAGGTGGGACAAATTTTGAAGTTAATGCTTCCTTGGAAAGCCAAGCAAATATATTAAATGTCTTGAATCTATAGAAATCTTGAAAGGGTTAAGAGTTGTTAGAATCTTGAAAGGGTTAAAATCTTTAAATGTTTGAGCTACTGTTAAAGTCTGTGAATGTATGTTGATGTGCTCTCCTCATGGTTTGTTAAATAGATGTCATGTAAGATCATGAAGCAGCACCAACATAAACATTGATTGATAATGCTTCACCGTGTGGCATGGCGCTGTACAATGGGTATGGTCAAACTTGGGGATTCTTCATTCAACCATCTAGATGTAGATGGCCATTATTTAATGTATGTGGGGCCTGTCCCTCAGTAATACATGCACTTTAATAATAACATTTATATAATAATACAGGTTGTGGATCCCTTAACCAAAATGTTACAAAACAGAAGATCTCAACTGTCAACAACTGTCAACTGACAAAAGTGGAGAATTCCACCCTGGATCTCATGTGACGGGATAAAATTAAAAATATTGTATAAAATGACTTTCAGGCTGTGTGTATAAAGTGTGTGAAACCTAATTGCACCTGTACAAAATATTGTGCTTCAAGTAATAAAGCATGTGTTGAAAGTCAAGGTGTGTTTCCTTGTACAGGCCAGGTATAATACTCCTGGCTAGCTGCATGTCACTGTCATGTACTATACAGGAACACACTTATCTCTATTACAATGGAATGACTGACAGCCTGTAGTTACTTTTATGGGGATATATAGGGAGCACTAGTGTTATAAAAGAAGACCTGAATATTAAGATATAAGTAAATAGAATCAGAGAGAATGTGATTATACATAAAACTCATGTGTGACGGAACGGCCGCCACAGGATTTATTTAGTTTAATTTCATTCTTATTTTGTTATATTTCGTTTACCCTTTATTTATAGGAACTAATTTCCTTTGTTAGATTTAGTGTAAAACTGTTGCTAGACTTCTAATTAATCATGTTTTTCCCCTGCACAATCCTGCTAGTTTATGCTCAGTTATATTGTGTGGTTTTAAATGTATTGTCAATCGCTCATTTTTAGTTTTAAATAGACTTATATTTCTTTAGTTAAATGTGGTTTTTAAAAACCCTACCTGCCACTAGTGTCAAATGCTTTCCTTTGTATAGAATATACAATAGGTTTGAGTGGCTTGTGGATTGTTTCAAAGGTGCTTTCTGTTTGGATATCTGTTATCTGTTTACCTGTTCTGAAGGGTTGGGAGTCACATTGTCTCAGCCACCCACTACCTGATTCCCTTTACAATGGGTTATGTAAATCACTGTATGTGATCACTGTGAGGTCAAGACTTCATCTGCATACAACCAGTGGACCCAAGTGAAGACTGAGAGGACCTGAGAGAAGCCTACAATGGTCTTGGAACCAACCAATCAGAACCTGGGCTATGGCTAGCCCCTGTGCAGAATTCACTCCAGGGGTCTGGGGGCGGGCATGGGAGAGAACAGTGGGACTGTACCATATAAAAGGACCGTGTATGTTCTGCTTTTTATTAAAAACTCATTCCTGTTTGAACCTTTACTCTTGCCTCGGCTAGTAATTGGGGATAACAGGGCTTGGGGAACCGCGACGCTGCAAGGACCGTGGAAAGAAACGCTGGATCACCGCCGAATCCCTACCGCCCGCTACCCCTGACTCTACAACCCCAGACCAGTTCGGCGCTGACGGCGGATCTACCCGGGCAGGGTAGCAGGGATCCGCTACATCATGACCAATCATATATTATGTCATATACAGTATATACACCAAAATGTAATACATTGAAAGGTGTGTCCTGTAACATACAGAGAGGACCTTAAGGGTTATTAACTATTAATCATTTGATTAGTTTGTAGCTGTACATATGAATTATAAAATTGCTTATGGACACTAATAATAATAATATATATGGTTATATATTGTATTGAGAAACGTCCCTTCCTATATAATCACAATAAAACATAGTAAGTTTTATAAGACTCCTGGGGATAATATACATTGTATCTGCCATGCAATCTTGCTTCTATAGTTACCGGAGCCTGTTACATAGCTCGATAGTATAGAATTAATGAATAACAGCGGCACTCCAGGACTGCAAAGTATCAAGTTTTATTCTCCTGTGGGGTCAACGTTTCAGCTCCATGCAGGAGCTATCCGCAGGGCATCCTGTATGTCGTGAGGAAAGCTCCTGTATGGAGCTGAAACGTTGACCCCCACAGGAGAATTAAACTTGATACTTTGCAGTCCTGGAATGCCACTAATTATATATATATATTTATTTATATGTTTTCTTCTGTGGCAGCCCCCATTTAACTGAAATTCCTAGGTCATCATATGCATTGAATGGAGATACAAATTATCATTGAGTTCTTGGTGGGGTGGGTCACAATAATAGAGGTCATTGCTAGAGATAGGAGTTATTTTGAGGATATGATATAAGTAGTATAATAAGTCCTGCTTGTTTACACATCATGCTATGGAATTAAATAATGATACACTGTGACAGACTTTCTGGGACAAACAGTCAAGGCTTTGCTGTAGCAGTGCTGAGCAATAGCAGGCACATAGCATGATGTTAAAGCAATATATGCAGAATAGGGAGGGTTATAAAGAGATGGCTGGGAGCTTCTCCTATATAAGATGCATGCACACAGTATAAGGATGCAGCATTCTGTAATGCTCTTTGTTGCAGCTCTGATACATTGTAAAATGAATATTATGGGTATTGGCTGCATGCACAGGGATATAAATTGCTTTTTAGGCTGACTTGGTGGGACCATAAATAATCACCAGGAGAGAGTTATTTCCATGAACAAAAGCAAATAATAATAATAATAATAATAGCAGTTTCTTGCGAAAAGGCAAAACCTTTATTATCTAAATCTCTCTGCATATAGTGTGTGTGTGTGCAGTGAAACCCAAAGCATTCAGTGTGACACACACAGAGCAGACTCAGTTCTTACCTTGTCTGTGGCTCCAGGCAGGGTGGGGGGGGTGTGTGTGTGTGTGTGTGTGTGTGTGTTGTGTGTGTGTGTGTATGTGTGTGTGTGTGTGTGTGTGTGTGTTTGCAGGATGCTGAAGGCTGTGTATGTGCAGATGCTGAGCTCCTCTCTCGGACAGGTCAGAGGCTGCAGCTTCTTTCTGTGCAGGAGAGGACCAGCAGTCTCCTATATACAGCTCCCTCGCCGCTCATTGGACAGGGTTTCGCAACACGTGACTTCAGTACAGTTGCACAGCAGCGGAGTGAGAGGAGCTGAGCCCGAATAATAATCAGCCTCAATCACTGACAGGAGATACACAGCCTGCTGCTACAAACCCGAGTAACACCGGCCAGAGCTTCATAACAACGGCCAGAACTCCTATATCTCCATATAATACCAGCCAGGGCTCCTATATCTCCATATAATACCAGCCAGGGCTCATATATCTCCATATAATACCAGCCAGAGCTCCTATATCTCCATATAATACCAGCCAGGGCTCCTATATCTCCATATAATACCAGCCAGGGCTCCTATATCTCCATATAATACCAGCCAGGGCTCTATATCTCCATATAATACCAGCCAGGGCTCCTATATCTCCATATAATACCAGCCAGGGCTCCTATATCTCCATATAATACCAGCCAGGGCTCCTATATCTCCATATAATACCAGCCAGGGCTCCTATATCTCCATATAATACCAGCCAGGTCTCCTATATCTCCATATAATACCAGCCAGGGCTCCTATATCTCCATATAATACCAGCCAGGGCTCCTATATCTCCATATAATACCAGCCAGGGCTCCTATATCTCCATATAATACCAGCCAGGGCTCCTATATCTCCATATAATACCAGCCAGGACTCCTATATCTCCATATAATACCAGCCAGGGCTCCTATATCTCCATATAATACCAGCCAGGGCTCCTATATCTCCATATAATACCAGCCAGGGCTCCTATATCTCCATATAATACCAGCCAGGGCTCCTATATCTCCATATAATACCAGCCAGGTCTCCTATATCTCCATATAATACCAGCCAGGGCTCCTATATCTCCATATAATACCAGCCAGGGCTCCTATATCTCCATATAATACCAGCCAGGGCTCCTATATCTCCATATAATACCAGCCAGGTCTCCTATATCTCCATATAATACCAGCCAGGGCTCCTATATCTCCATATAATACCAGCCAGGGCTCCTATATCTCCATATAATACCAGCCAGGGCTCCTATATCTCCATATAATACCAGCCAGGGCTCCTATATCTCCATATAATACCAGCCAGGACTCCTATATCTCCATATAATACCAGCCAGGGCTCCTATATCTCCATATAATACCAGCCAGGGCTCCTATATCTCCATATAATACCAGCCAGGGCTCCTATATCTCCATATAATACCAGCCAGGGCTCCTATATCTCCATATAATACCAGCCAGGTCTCCTATATCTCCATATAATACCAGCCAGTCTCCTATATCTCCATATAATACCAGCCAGGGCTCCTATATCTCCATATAATACCAGCCAGTCTCCTATATCTCCATATAATACCAGCCAGGGCTCCTATATCTCCATATAATACCAGCCAGGGCTCCTATATCTCCATATAATACCAGCCAGGGCTCCTATATCTCCATATAATACCAGCCAGGGCTCATATATCTCCATATAATACCAGCCAGGGCTCCTATATCTCCATATAATACCAGCCAGGGCTCCTATATCTCCATATAATACCAGCCAGGGCTCCTATATCTCCATATAATACCAGCCAGGGCTCCTATATCTCCATATAATACCAGCCAGGGCTCCTATATCTCCATATAATACCAGCCAGGGCTCCTATATCTCCATATAATACCAGCCAGGGATCCTATATCTCCATATAATACCAGCCAGGGCTCCTATATCTCCATATAATACCAGCCAGGGCTCCTATATCTCCATATAATACCAGCCAGGGATCCTATATCTCCATATAATACCAGCCAGGGCTCATATATCTCCATATAATACCAGCCAGGATCCTATATCTCCATATAATACCAGCCAGGGCTCCTATATCTCCATATAATACCAGCCAGGGCTCCTATATCTCCATATAATACCAGCCAGGGCTCCTATATCTCCATATAATACCAGCCAGGGCTCCTATATCTCCATATAATACCAGCCAGGGCTCCTATATCTCCATATAATACCAGCCAGGGCTCCTATATCTCCATATAATACCAGCCAGGGCTCCTATATCTCCATATAATACCAGCCAGAACTCCTATATCTCCATATAATACCAGCCAGGGCTCCTATATCTCCATATAATACCAGCCAGGGCTCCTATATCTCCATATAATACCAGCCAGGGCTCATATATCTCCATATAATACCAGCCAGGGCTCCTATATCTCCATATAATACCAGCCAGGACTCCTATATCTCCATATAATACCAGCCAGGCTCCTATATCTCCATATATAATACCAGCCAGGGCTCCTATATCTCCATATAATACCAGCCAGGGCTCCTATATCTCCATATAATACCAGCCAGGGCTCCTATATCTCCATATAATACCAGCCAGGACTCCTATATCTCCATATAATACCAGCCAGGGCTCCTATATCTCCATATAATACCAGCCAGGGCTCCTATATCTCCATATAATACCAGCCAGGGCTCCTATATCTCCATATAATACCAGCCAGGGCTCCTATATCTCCATATAATACCAGCCAGGGCTCCTATATCTCCATATAATACCAGCCAGGGCTCCTATATCTCCATATAATACCAGCCAGGGCTCCTATATCTCCATATAATACCAGCCAGGGCTCCTATATCTCCATATAATACCAGCCAGGGCTCATATATCTCCATATAATACCAGCCAGGGCTCCTATATCTCCATATAATACCAGCCAGGGCTCCTATATCTCCATATAATACCAGCCAGGGCTCCTATATCTCCATATAATACCAGCCAGTCTCCTATATCTCCATATAATACCAGTCAGGGCTCCTATATCTCCATATAATACCAGCCAGGGCTCCTATATCTCCATATAATACCAGCCAGGGCTCCTATATCTCCATATAATACCAGCCAGGGCTCCTTTATCTCCATATAATACCAGCCAGGGCTCCTATATCTCCATATAATACCAGCCAGGGCTCCTATATCTCCATATAATACCAGCCAGTCTCCTATATCTCCATATAATACCAGCCAGGGCTCCTATATCTCCATATAACACCAGCCAGGGCTCCTATATCTCCATATAATACCAGCCAGAACTCCTATATCTCCATATAATACCAGCCAGTCTCCTATATCTCCATATAATACCAGCCAGGGCTCCTATATCTCCATATAATACCAGCCAGGGCTCCTATATCTCCATATAATACCAGCCAGGGCTCCTATATCTCCATATAATACCAGCCAGGTCTCCTATATCTCCATATAATACCAGCCAGGGCTCCTATATCTCCATATAATACCAGCCAGGGCTCCTATATCTCCATATAATACCAGCCAGGGCTCCTATATCTCCATATAATACCAGCCAGGGCTCATATATCTCCATATAATACCAGCCAGGGCTCCTATATCTCCATATAATACCAGCCAGGGCTCCTATATCTCCATATAATACCAGCCAGGGCTCCTATATCTCCATATAATACCAGTCAGGGCTCCTATATCTCCATATAATACCAGCCAGGGCTCCTATATCTCCATATAATACCAGCCAGGGCTCCTATATCTCCATATAATACCAGCCAGTCTCCTATATCTCCATATAATACCAGTCAGGGCTCCTATATCTCCATATAATACCAGCCAGGGCTCCTATATCTCCATATAATACCAGCCAGGGCTCCTATATCTCCATATAATACCAGCCAGGGCTCCTATATCTCCATATAATACCAGCCAGGGCTCTTATATCTCCATATAATACCAGCCAGGGCTCCTATATCTCCATATAATACCAGCCAGGGCTCCTATATCTCCATATAATACCAGCCAGAACTCCTATATCTCCATATAATACCAGCCAGGGCTCCTATATCTCCATATAACACCAGCCAGTCTCCTATATCTCCATATAATACCAGCCAGAACTCCTATATCTCCATATAATACCAGCCAGGGCTCCTATATCTCCATATAATACCAGCCAGGGCTCCTATATCTCCATATAATACCAGCCAGGGCTCATATATCTCCATATAATACCAGCCAGGGCTCCTATATCTCCATATAATACCAGCCAGGACTCCTATATCTCCATATAATACCAGCCAGGGCTCCTATATCTCCATATAATACCAGCCAGGGCTCCTATATCTCCATATAATACCAGCCAGGGCTCCTATATCTCCATATAATACCAGCCAGGGCTCCTATATCTCCATATAATACCAGCCAGGGCTCCTATATCTCCATATAATACCAGCCAGGACTCCTATATCTCCATATAATACCAGCCAGGGCTCCTATATCTCCATATAATACCAGCCAGGGCTCCTATATCTCCATATAATACCAGCCAGGGCTCCTATATCTCCATATAATACCAGCCAGGGCTCCTATATCTCCATATAATACCAGCCAGGGCTCCTATATCTCCATATAATACCAGCCAGGGCTCCTATATCTCCATATAATACCAGCCAGGGCTCCTATATCTCCATATAATACCAGCCAGGGCTCCTATATCTCCATATAATACCAGCCAGGGCTCATATATCTCCATATAATACCAGCCAGGTCTCCTATATCTCCATATAATACCAGCCAGGGCTCCTATATCTCCATATAATACCAGCCAGGTCTCCTATATCTCCATATAATACCAGCCAGGGCTCCTATATCTCCATATAATACCAGCCAGGGCTCCTATATCTCCATATAATACCAGCCAGGGCTCCTATATCTCCATATAATACCAGCCAGGGCTCATATATCTCCATATAATACCAGCCAGGGCTCCTATATCTCCATATAATACCAGCCAGGGCTCATATATCTCCATATAATACCAGCCAGGGCTCCTATATCTCCATATATAATACCAGCCAGGGCTCCTATATCTCCATATAATACCAGCCAGGGCTCCTATATCTCCATATAATACCAGCCAGGGCTCATATATCTCCATATAATACCAGCCAGGGCTCCTATATCTCCATATAATACCAGCCAGGGCTCATATATCTCCATATAATACCAGCCAGGGCTCCTATATCTCCATATAATACCAGCCAGGGCTCCTATATCTCCATATAATACCAGCCAGGGCTCCTATATCTCCATATAATACCAGCCAGGGCTCCTATATCTCCATATAATACCAGCCAGGGCTCCTATATCTCCATATAATACCAGCCAGGGCTCCTATATCTCCATATAATACCAGCCAGGGCTCATATATCTCCATATAATACCAGCCAGGGCTCCTATATCTCCATATAATACCAGCCAGGGCTCCTATATCTCCATATAATACCAGCCAGGGCTCCTATATCTCCATATAATACCAGCCAGTCTCCTATATCTCCATATAATACCAGTCAGGGCTCCTATATCTCCATATAATACCAGCCAGGGCTCCTATATCTCCATATAATACCAGCCAGGGCTCCTATATCTCCATATAATACCAGCCAGGGCTCCTATATCTCCATATAATACCAGCCAGGGCTCCTATATCTCCATATAACACCAGCCAGGGCTCATATATCTCCATATAATACCAGCCAGGGCTCATATATCTCCATATAATACTAGCCAGGGCTCCTATATCTCCATATAATACCAGCCAGGGCTCTTATATCTCCATATAATACCAGCCAGGGCTCCTATATCTCCATATAATACCAGCCAGGGCTCCTATATCTCCATATAATACCAGCCAGGGCTCCTATATCTCCATATAATACCAGTCAGGGCTCCTATATCTCCATATAATACCAGCCAGTCTCCTATATCTCCATATAATACCAGCCAGGGCTCCTATATCTCCATATAACACCAGCCAGGGCTCCTATATCTCCATATAATACCAGCCAGAACTCCTATATCTCCATATAATACCAGCCAGTCTCCTATATCTCCATATAATACCAGCCAGAGCTCCTATATCTCCATATAATACCAGTTAGGGCTCGTATATCTCCATATAATACCAGTTAGGGCTCCTATATCTCCATATAATACCAGCCAGGTCTCCTATATCTCCATATAATACCAGTTAGGTCTCCTATATCTCCATATAACACCAGCCAGGGCTCCTATATCTCCATATAATACCAGCCAGGGCTCCTATATCTCCATATAATACCAGCCAGGGCTCCTATATCTCCATATAATACCAGCCAGGTCTCCTATATCTCCATATAATACCAGCCAGGGCTCCTATATCTCCATATAATACCAGCCAGTCTCCTATATCTCCATATAATACCAGCCAGTCTCCTATATCTACATATAATACCAGCCAGTCTCCTATATCTCCATATAACACCAGCCAGGGCTCATATATCTCCATATAATACCAGCCAGGGCTCCTATATCTCCATATAATACCAGCCAGAGCTCCTATATCTCCATATAATACCAGCCAGGGCTCCTATATCTCCATATAATACCAGCCAGGGCTCCTATATCTCCATATAATACCAGCCAGGGCTCCTATATCTCCATATAATACCAGCCAGGGCTCCTATATCTCCATATAATACCAGCCAGGGCTCCTATATCTCCATATAATACCAGCCAGGGCTCCTATATCTCCATATAATACCAGCCAGGGCTCCTATATCTCCATATAATACCAGCCAGGGCTCCTATATCTCCATATAATACCAGCCAGGTCTCCTATATCTCCATATAATACCAGCCAGGGCTCCTATATCTCCATATAATACCAGCCAGGGCTCCTATATCTCCATATAATACCAGCCAGGGCTCCTATATCTCCATATAATACCAGCCAGGGCTCCTATATCTCCATATAATACCAGCCAGGTCTCCTATATCTCCATATAATACCAGCCAGGGCTCCTATATCTCCATATAATACCAGCCAGGGCTCCTATATCTCCATATAATACCAGCCAGTCTCCTATATCTCCATATAACACCAGCCAGGGCTCCTATATCTCCATATAATACCAGCCAGGGCTCCTATATCTCCATATAATACCAGCCAGGGCTCCTATATCTCCATATAATACCAGCCAGGGCTCATATATCTCCATATAATACCAGCCAGGGCTCCTATATCTCCATATAATACCAGCCAGGGCTCCTATATCTCCATATAATACCAGCCAGGGCTCCTATATCTCCATATAATACCAGCCAGGGCTCCTATATCTCCATATAATACCAGCCAGGGCTCCTATATCTCCATATAATACCAGCCAGGGATCCTATATCTCCATATAATACCAGCCAGGGCTCCTATATCTCCATATAATACCAGCCAGGGCTCCTATATCTCCATATAATACCAGCCAGGGATCCTATATCTCCATATAATACCAGCCAGGGCTCATATATCTCCATATAATACCAGCCAGGGATCCTATATCTCCATATAATACCAGCCAGGGCTCCTATATCTCCATATAATACCAGCCAGGGCTCCTATATCTCCATATAATACCAGCCAGGGCTCCTATATCTCCATATAATACCAGCCAGGGCTCCTATATCTCCATATAATACCAGCCAGGGCTCCTATATCTCCATATAATACCAGCCAGGGCTCCTATATCTCCATATAATACCAGCCAGGGCTCCTATATCTCCATATAATACCAGCCAGAACTCCTATATCTCCATTAATAATACCAGCCAGGGCTCCTATATCTCCATATAATACCAGCCAGGGCTCATATATCTCCATATAATACCAGCCAGGGATCCTATATCTCCATATAATACCAGCCAGGGCTCATATATCTCCATATAATACCAGCCAGGGCTCCTATATCCCCATATAATACCAGCCAGGGCTCCTATATCTCCATATAATACCAGCCAGGTCTCCTATATCTCCATATAATACCAGCCAGGGCTCATATATCTCCATATAATACCAGCCAGGTCTCCTATATCTCCATATAATACCAGCCAGGGCTCCTATATCTCCATATAATACCAGCCAGGGCTCCTATATCTCCATATAATACCAGCCAGGGCTCCTATATCTCCATATAATACCAGCCAGGGCTCCTATATCCCCATATAATACCAGCCAGGGCTCCTATATCTCCATATAACACCAGCCAGGGCTCATATATCTCCATATAATACCAGCCAGGTCTCCTATATCTCCATATAATACCAGCCAGGGCTCCTATATCTCCATATAATACCAGCCAGGGCTCCTATATCCCCATATAATACCAGCCAGGCTCCTATATCTCCATATAACACCAGCCAGGGCTCATATATCTCCATATAATACCAGCCAGGTCTCCTATATCTCCATATAATACCAGCCAGGGCTCATATATCTCCATATAATACCAGCCAGGGCTCCTATATCTCCATATAATACCAGCCAGGTCTCCTATATCTCCATATAATACCAGCCAGGTCTCCTATATCTCCATATAATACCAGCCAGGGCTCCTATATCTCCATATAATACCAGCCAGGGCTCCTATATCCCCATATAATACCAGCCAGGGCTCCTATATCTCCATATAACACCAGCCAGGGCTCATATATCTCCATATAATACCAGCCAGGTCTCCTATATCTCCATATAATACCAGCCAGGGCTCCTATATCTCCATATAATACCAGCCAGGTCTCCTATATCTCCATATAATACCAGCCAGGTCTCCTATATCTCCATATAATACCAGCCAGGGCTCCTATATCTCCATATAATACTATCCAGGGCTCCTATATCTCCATATAATACCAGCCAGGGCTCATATATCTCCATATAATACCAGCCAGGGCTCCTATATCTCCATATAACACCAGCCAGGGCTCCTATATCTCCATATAACACCAGCCAGGTCTCCTATATCTCCATATAATACCAGCCAGGTCTCCTATATCTCCATATAATACTATCCAGGGCTCCTATATCTCCATATAATACCAGCCAGGGCTCCTATATCTCCATATAATACTATCCAGGGCTCCTATATCTCCATATAATACCAGCCAGGGCTCCTATATCTCCATATAATACCAGCCAGGTCTCCTATATCTCCATATAATACCAGCCAGGTCTCCTATATCTCCATATAATACCAGCCAGGGCTCCTATATCTCCATATAATACCAGCCAGGACTCCTATATCTCCATATAATACCAGCCAGGGCTCCTATATCTCCATATAATACCAGCCAGGGCTCCTATATCTCCATATAATACCAGCCAGTCTCCTATATCTCCATATAATACCAGCCAGGTCTCCTATATCTCCATATAATACCAGCCAGGTCTCCTATATCTCCATATATAATACCAGCCAGGGCTCCTATATCTCCATATAATACCAGCCAGGACTCCTATATCTCCATATAATACAGCCAGGGCTCCTATATCTCCATATAATACCAGCCAGGGCTCCTATATCTCCATATAATACCAGCCAGGTCTCCTATATCTCCATATAATACCAGCCAGGGCTCCTATATCTCCATATAATACCAGCCAGGGCTCCTATATCTCCATATAATACCAGCCAGGACTCCTATATCTCCATATAATACCAGCCAGGGCTCCTATATCTCCATATAATACCAGCCAGGGCTCCTATATCTCCATATAATACCAGCCAGGACTCCTATATCTCCATATAATACCAGCCAGGGCTCCTATATCTCCATATAATACCAGCCAGGGCTCCTATATCTCCATATAATACCAGCCAGGTCTCCTATATCTCCATATAATACCAGCCAGGGCTCCTATATCTCCATATAATACCAGCCAGGGCTCATATATCTCCATATAATACCAGCCAGGACTCCTATATCTCCATATAATACCAGCCAGGGCTCCTATATCTCCATATAATACCAGCCAGGGCTCCTATATCTCCATATAATACCAGCCAGGTCTCCTATATCTCCATATAATACCAGCCAGGGCTCCTATATCTCCATATAATACCAGCCAGGGCTCCTATATCTCCATATAATACCAGCCAGGGCTCCTATATCTCCATATAATACCAGCCAGGGCTCCTATATCTCCATATAATACCAGCCAGGGCTCCTATATCTCCATATAACACCAGCCAGTCTCCTATATCTCCATATAATACCAGCCAGGGCTCCTATATCTCCATATAATACCAGCCAGGTCTCCTATATCTCCATATAATACCAGCCAGGGCTCATATCTCATCCCTCAAACTGTACACATTGTATTCGTTTTTTATTTCAGTGAGTGTGGTGTGTGTGTTGTGTGTGGGGGGGGGGGGGTTATTCCATGTTTACTTGATTGTTGTAAATAAAAATAGACATTTACAAAAAAAGAAATCATATTTTTCACTTCATTATTTTGCAGATCTTGGCTGTTTCGGTGTTTTGACAGAAATCGAAATTCTCATTGTTTGTATTTAATTGTTTTTCATTGTGTAAAGGGGAATGTCAGTGCACGAGTTACTGATTCATGTACAAATATCTGGATTATTGACACGGGGTGAAAAAAATTGTAAAACAAACACATCGACACAAAAACAGACAAGACAGATAAAAAAATAGTAAAATTGTTTTAATCATATAGAATAAATTCTCTATATATAAACGATACAATAAAGATAAAATGCTAAATGGGCAGACAGAACATATATATTCTCTGATGTTGTATATAATGTGCATTTGGAAGCACAATAAATAAATATAAATTGTGATAAACAGTATTTTTTTAACAGAAAATAGTAATATATTAACCACAACAATGGAACTTCATGTCAAACAATAATTTAGTTTGCAGCAACCAGTCATCCCTGAAGCTTCAACATAAAACAGAAAAAACAGTATATCCCAGCGTAATATATATATATATAGCAGATATTAACAGATTTTCTGTTTTGACTGTTCTGGTTTTATTTCTATTCAATTATAATTACAGAATTAAATTATACTAAATAAATAACAAACATCCAAAGGTACATTTCACGACAGGCGAAACATACAAATAAATATATAAATAAAAGAATGAGTTAATTAAAAAAAAATAATAAAAAATATTAAGGAAATAAAAAAATCTATTTTTTTCCAGAATCCCCAGATTTTTCACCAACCAGTTACCAGATAATTATTCTATCACAGAATATAGGGATTAAATCCCAGCAGCAAAATAAATGGAATGTTTTGATAAAGGTGTTTGTAAAGAAATATTAAAGGGAAACGAATTTATTAAGAAAGAAAAACGAAATGTAATAGAAGGTTAATAAATATAAAAAGCAGGCAGAGCTTCACATGCTGACTGACTGGGGCAGAATAACTTACATTACTGTATGATTTTTTTATTTAATTCAGGTTTTAGGGTAATTGAAATAAGTTCTGATAGTTTTGTTAATAAATTCTATTTTTTTCCACTTTTCTTTATTATTCACCCTTTTTTATTCTTGCCACAATCAACAGGAAAATGTG
>RXON01001133.1:0-47500 GCA_009667805.1 Leptobrachium leishanense | reverse complement strand
GATCTATCCATCTATCTCTCTGTCTGTCTCTATGTATCTCTGTCTGTCTCTATGTTAGACTTGTGCGCCGATTTTTTTTCGGTTCGATTCGGTTCGGTTCGTTCGGATGTTTAAAATTTTCGAATCGGCTCGTTTCGTGTACATTTTTTTTTCGGAATATTGGCCATTTTCGTGTTTTCGTGTCACTCTGCTCGTTTTTTGTATCGACTTTTCGTGATTTCAGAAATTTTCGTTTTTTTCGGAACGTCTGTTCTCCTCGTTTCAAAGTGTCTAACTCTATTCGTTTTGACGTAAACTACTATGGTTTACTTTTTTTATACTTTATATATTTTTTTATAATTAATTATTGGTTTGTTTTTCGGATCCGATAATTCATTCTGTCGATACGATAATTCTGGCGATTCTGTGGTTTTTTTTTTATTAAATAAAGATCCTTTTTTTCTTATGAATATACATTTCACAACTTTATTTAATCATATTAAAATGGTATGAAAGGAACAAAAAAAAAATGAACAAAACGATTTAAAAAACGCTAAACTGACCTGAATGGTCTGACTTTAAAAATAAAAACCAGAACAAAAGGTTTTAAAATGGAAAAATAGTTGATCAAAATGATCTGAAACGAAAAAAAAAACAACAAATAAAATGATTTAAAACAGACAAAAAAAAAAATTAACCCTTTCGCTGCTGAGGCATTTCACGGCTTCCCTTCACGCCTGTGTGCGGCACTGCGGTCTGCTGCTGAGCTAATTTTTAACAGTTTCGCTCCTCTTGTTTAAACGCGTTTTGAAGCCTTATTTTATAATATGACCCAGACATGTTATATATCGTTCTTTCCGGCAGACTCGGCAGATTCATAATATATCATTATCATATGTATGCTTCATGTCCTGTCTGTATTTTATAACAAAAAATGCAATAAAATTAGAATTTTCAATGTTTTACAAGGTGTAAAGTGTTTTCTTTTCACATTTTAACATGCGAGTGTTTGCGGTTATATTTTATGAGTTGCGTTTGTAAAAAAAAATTGAAATGGGGACTTAGTGTAATTTTCACCCAAAAAAATATAACATTTTTAACAAACACACCCCATACAAAAATCCTTAATGCAGCATCATTGTTCACATTATAATTGAAATGGCAACAATATTGCTGCATTAACAAAACAAAACACCTGTTTATTTTTTTATATTTTATTATATTTTAATTTTTTACAATTTTTAACATTGTCATGTTTGGTATAGTTGGAAAGGCCATGCTCTGGTCGATCCAAAGATACCAAACATTAACCGATAGCTGCCGCGGATCGGGAGATAGGGGGTTCATTGGAACCCCCTATCTCCACCATTGGTCGCAGTTAGGGGTTAACTCCAGAACTGACGTCATTGTGACGAGGTCTTGGGACTGTCGGCAGCTGCCGTTCCCCCACGATGTTGTCTTCCTGCAAAGACGTGACCATGTTGGCGGGCAGCGTCTTAGCGGGCAGCGGTGGGAGAGAGAGAGCTCATAGCTGGGAGGAGGTGTTTCGTGAAGCTGCAAACAGGGACAAATAAACTAGACCTGAGCCACACTGAGTATCTTTGGGTTGTGTCGGAGAAGACTTCACGCAGTGCTGCCATCAATATTTTTTGATAAATTCTTGGTTATACAATGAATGTGACTGTGGACAAAAATCCATGTTGTTGTGACATCGCCTAAGCTTAACAAAACCATGCCACGTCGGTAATCAAATCTCAAGGCAGTACAACAAGGTTGTGTTAGCGTGTGACATTTTTTGGCCAGGCAGGCAGTGTAGAATGTGCAGTCATATTCATGGCCACAAATATGTTGACAAATTTATGACAAAGGGTCCATAGAAATGTCAATAAATTTATGTACATATAATTTTAACAGTGTGGAAAAGAAACCAAGCAATACATATTAACTTATTAAGTAAGGAAAAGCAACGCACACAAACAGGAAAATATAGAAAAAATATAAAATCTCCTCAAATGCCATGTTGCTGGCCCGCTTCTTCCTGGGTGGTGTCTCTGGGGTGGAAGCAGATGAGGAGGTGTCCGAATGGGACTCTCTTCTTTCAGCCATGATATAAATTATAAATAAATTCAATAATTTTTTGGCCTGTCAAAAAATTGTCAAAACTCTCTACAAAAATGGCTCAATAAAGTTTACGACAGCATGCGCGACCCGCGGACGAATCGGATACGATTACGACAGAATTATCGTATCGACAGAATTATCGGATCATTGGAAACAAGTGATACGCATTTACAAATACAAAATTTACAGAATCAGCGATATAACCGATAATAGTTAAATATACGATGTCCAAAATTACCGAAATGGAACCGAAATCAGGAATGGAACCGAAATCATGAAGAGAGCGCAAATAAATTTCGATTTGACACATTTCAAGTCCATTTGAAAACTCCGAAAATTTTTCGTGTCACCTCGGAAAACTTTTCGGATCTGCCGGTTTTCGGATCCGATCCGATTCGGAAATTCGGCCGAATCCGAAGACACGAATCGGGAAATTACGTGAAAATTCTGAAATTCCGAAACCCAAAACGCACATCCCTACTCTATGTATCTCTCTGTCTCTATGTATCTCTCAGTCTGTCTCTATGCTCACGTGATGCTATATGGTCATGAATGTATAAACAAAATATTTTCAATTAACAATGTAGAATTTGAAAACCGATTAACTTTTTAAAATAACTAATTAATGTACAATAAAAAAGCAACATTTCCAAATTTTATATATATACAGGAGACAAAAGATTAGATATATGTTTTTTTTTAGAGTTTTTACAATAAAATGAAATTGTAATATAATCATAAACAACAACACTTTGATCATAGCTGAGCAGTAACAGGCTCGGAGCTAGACACAAATAATGACCCAGTTACAGGAGGTTTGGAGATTTACCAGAGAAAAACATATTTTCTAATGCAATTTTGCAATTCTGTTTTAGTGAAGGAAGGTTTATTCAGGTTTTTTTTGTAAAAATTATAAAGAATATATATAACACATACCTATATATACACACACATATACACACACACACAGATACTGCACACACACACAGATACTGCACACACACACATATACACACACACACAGATACTGCACACACACACAGATACTGCACCCACACAGATATATATCTCAGTGAGCTCAGTAATACAATGTTTCCTTTTGCTGTTGCTCACAGGTTTATATGATTTATTATATGCCCTGCATACTATTTTTCTATATTGTACATAGTGGTTGCTTCTGCTTTAGGTCACTTTGGACGAGATACATTTTCCACTTTATTGATGGCTTTTACTTTTCATTCTATATTATAGTATATATTAAAATATAAAATTGTCTTGATGCTCCAATATTGTTTGTTTCAAAGGTGTTTATGAGTCTCATTTTAATTAGGTATCACTCTTACATATGTACCTAAACACACACACTTATATCTAACCACAAAACTATATCTAAACACACACACATCTAAACACACACACATCTAAAAACAAAACTATATTTAAACACACACATATCTAAACACAAAACTATATTTAAACACACACACATGTATCTAAACACACACTTATATCTAAACACAAAACTATATTTAAACACACACACATGTATCTAAACACACACTTATATCTAAACACAAAACTATATTTAAACACACACACATGTATCTAAACACACACTTATATCTAAACACAAAACTATATTTAAACACACACACATCTAAACACACACACATCTAAAAACAAAACTATATTTAAACACACACACTTATATCTAAACACAAAACTATATTTAAACACACACATATATCTAAACACAAAACTATATTTAAACACACACATGTATCTAAACACACACTTACATCTAAGCACAAAACTATATTTAAACACACACACATGTATCTAAACACACACTTACATCTAAACACAAAACTATATTTAAACACACACATATCTCTAAACACAAAACTATATTTAAACACACACACATGTACAGTTGTGTTCAAAATTATTCAACCCCCAATGCTGTAAAGGGTTTTAGGGAATTTAGTGTACATTTGTAATTGTATTCAGAATGAAATCCTACAAGGACTTTTTAAAGAACCATATGCAACTAAAATGACATCAATTGGTTTTGTAATACAGTAGTAAATGTTTCTTTTGTGAATTCTTCATTGACACAATTATTCAACCCCTTAAAGACCACCACTCTGAAGAACAGAGGTTCATTCAAGTGTTTTCAATCAGGTATTGAAAACACCTGTGGATGTCACGGAGCAGCAATAAAGCATAATAAGCACCAATTAGGCAGCTTTAAAATGACTGTCATACTCAGCTCCTTCTAGACATTTACTGGTGTGGTTACAAACATGGTGAGTCAAGAGAATGGTCCAGGAAGACAAGAGAAGAGGTGATTACTCTTCACAGGAAGGGCAATGGCTATAAGAAGATTGCAAAGATGTTAAACATACCAAGAGAGACCATAGGAAGCATCATTCGCAAATTCAAGGCAAAGGGCACTGTTGAAACGCTACCTGGTCGTGGCAGACAGAAGCTGCTGACTTCGACTGCTGTGCGATACTATATTTAAACAGACAGTTATATCTAAACACAAAACTATATTTAAGCACACACTTATATCTAAACACACGTTTATATCGAAACACACACTTATATCGAAACACAAAATATATTTAAACACACATGTATCTAAACACACATATCTAAACAAACAAGTAAATTAAAGCTACAAGTAACCAGGTTCTTGAATAGGGATGAGCTGTTCGGTTCAATCAGTTCAGAGTTTGATTTGAACATTGGCAGTTCGAAAGCTTGCGAACTTCGAACTTTTTGGGATGTTCGCCAAAAGTTCGAATTGTTTTTTTTAAAAAAGTATAAAAAATGCTTAAAAAATACTAAAAAATCTAGAAATAATGAGACTCTTTACTGTAGAATATTATAATCAACGGTTTATTAGATATTGGATTAAAACGGGAATATTTTTAACATTGAAGCCTATGGGATAAAACATTCTTGTTACTAAAACATCAGGCAGACACGGCCCTCTAATCAGGCACTGTAGAGGGCAGCCTGCTGGGACCTCCCAAGGATCCCCTTGAGGAGCATGCCGACGCTGGATGACAGAGCTGCGGCTGTGCGGGCCAGCCGCCCGGGTGCATGTGGCAGAGACAGGCAGCGCAGGGAGGGAGCCACTGCACCTGCGGCCACAGCAGACCCCCGGCTGGTATGATATATATATATAGATAAGATATATATCTATATTCTTATAAATATATATATCTAGACTTGTATTACACACACATTTTGGCAACTAATTGCCCCCCCCCCATTTGGCTGATCCCTCCAGAAGAAATGTTGAACCCGATAGAGCAGAGAATAATATATATATTCTCTGCTCTGTCGGGTTCAACATTTCTTCTGGAGGGATCAGCCAAATGGGGGGGGGGCGCATCTAGTTGAGATTGTCCACATGCCACCTCCCCATGTGCGTATGTGTATATATGGTCTGAGGTCTGTGGGTGGGTGTATATATATATATATATATCTGCGTTTTGATATATATGTATATATAGGTCTGCGTGTTGATATAAAATTTTAGTTTCGGCTTGTTTCGTTCGTAATTCAACAATTTTTATTTCGGATCGTTTCGGCCGATTTCCGTTTCAGTTCGTTTCAATTCGGGTCATTTTTCGTATCGACTTTTTTTCGTGATTTTGGACATTTTTGTGTACTCGATGTGGGAAATGTTTTGCCCCATAGGCTTCAATGTTAAAAATATTCCCGTTTTAATACAATATCTAATAAACCGTTTATTATTATATTCTGTAGTAAAGAGTCTCTTTATTTCTATATTTTTTAAACCTCGCAGTAATGTGCACCGTGTATTATGAGCATTCAGTATTATATGGGAGTACTGCTTTATGAGTAAGAGTAGTTAAAAAAATAAAAATAAACGTAAAACTCGGGGGGGGGTGACACCATGAGTTACCGCTCCGGGTGACACCAACCCTAGTGACACCACTGACGGTGTGAAGGCACTTGCTGCCACCAAAGGCAAAATATTTGGGTGCACTGCCACTGACGCCTGTACCAGATTCATATCATTTTAATATTGGACCGCAGGGTCCAACCCTGCACTCTTCCACAACAATACCACAGAGGGGTTACGGTGTGACGGCACTGTTGCCGACACTAAAGGCCCAATTTTAAAGCACCTATTGTTACTTTCATCCAAAGCCTGCATACGTTTCACCATAATTTAGCCAAAAAATCACTAAACTTGCTCTGCGTATCCTAAAATGTCTCCTCTTTTCATACAGGCTGCCGCCCCAAGCAGTTGTTTATAAATAGATTAAAGGAAAACCGTTTACCGTCATTTGAAATGTATTTTTTTGTTTTTAAATGTTTCTATACATCCTACAAATCCGCCACTTCATGGGCAGGTTATGGGGACGTCCTAGGCACGATATTTGAAGGAATGTTTCGTTTTTATTTTTAACCCTTATTTTATGGAAAACTCACTGTTCCTTTAAAAACGTTTTTTTTTTTTACTTTTTGTCCTTGTTTCCTGTCCCCCAGGGCACTACCCGGACCCCCATACACCTTTTATGGCAAATATCTTGCATATATGCCCTCTTGCAGGGCACTCTAAAAATCGAACTTTCAAGTCCCATTGACTTGTATTGAGTTCCATTCGAGTTCGAACTCGAACTTTTGAAATTGTTCGAGTTCGAATGCGAACCGAACACGGGGGTGTTCGGCTCATCCCTATTCTTGAACCCAGGACATACTTGAGAACGAGAGAAATCTCAATGTATCCTTCCTGGTAAAATACTTTAAATATACTTATTTGTTTATTTATTTATAAACATATCTATATCTAAACACAAAAGATATTTAAGCACAAACACTCACAGATCTAAACACACATCTATATCTAAACACAAAATGTATCTAAACACAATAGATCCAAACACACATGTACAGTTACAAGCATTTATAAAGCGCCAACAAATTCCGTAGCGCTGTACAAAGGGAGTGACAGAATAACAAATATAGATACACACTACACACAAAACATGAGAGAGGACCCTGCTCGAGAGTTTACAATCTAAGAGATTGTATCTAAACACTTATATCTTAACACAAAATATATTTAAACACACATATATCTAAAACCACACTTTTATCTAAACACAAACATATACTTAAACACACGTATATCTAAAGAAACACATGTATCAAAGCACACAAATACATTTAAACACACATATATCTAAACACAAAAATATATTTAAACATAGAAATATATTTAGACACACATATCTAAACACACACATATATCTAAATACACAAATATATTATATATACAAATACAATTAAACACACATCCAGTATATAATTAAACACACACATATTTATTACATATATATTTGTAAACACACACACACATATTTATTACATATATATTTGTAAACACACACACACACACATATTTATTACATATATATTTGTAAACACACACACACACATAGCTATATCATAAGCACAACATATTTGTTAAACACACACATAATATACTGTATATGTACACATAGGTTCTACATGCAGAATAAAAATGATTCACAGACATGTTGCCCCTTTAATTGCCCCCAGCCCCCCCTCCTCTTTCTGTGAGCCCTGGTTAGGGTGGGGGCCCTCCAGGTGCTGGCACTGGGAGGGGGGAGAGGTCACTGTGTTTGGGACATTGCGTGACAAGAGGACTGGGAGATGGTTTATCTCTCAGGACAAAACTTGCCAAACTCCCCTGGGTCAGTCACGCAATGGGAGGATTTAAAGAGACAGTGCAGACTCAGTGCCCTGCTGGCTCAGCACTCCCAGCAGCACCTTCCCTGTGTCAGCTACTGGCAGGGGGAGGGGGGAGGGGGGGCAGGGGGGCTCTCTAATCCTCACTTACTTCATATTACTCCTATTACTCTCTCCACCTGGGGATACACCGCCTGGGTGTGTGTGTGTGTATTCCAGATTGTGTCTGTGTGTACAAAAAATATTTTCATTTAGTTTCAGGCGAAACAAAATTCGTCAAAATGAAATTTCATTTGCTATTGATTCGTTTCATCTGAAATTTTGTTTATTTTGGAAAGGTTCAAATCAATTCAGCATTACAGGCAATGGACAGCGAAATGTGGTGCATTTCGCTGGACTTCGGTGGTCTGTATATAGAGGAATCATTCAATAGTTCTCTACGGGACAATTTTGCTGCCTCTGAACTGCACCGTATGTTAATTGGTTTATGGTGCTGAATTTATTGGATTCAGCATCACAGGCCAATTGACAGCGACATACAATGTAGTTCGGCAGCAACAAAATTGTCCCATAGAGAACTATTGAGTGATTCCTCTACTTACAGAACGCCGAAGTGCGGTGAAATAAATCTCAGGGTCTCTGGGTGAATAATTTTGTTCCACGCGCCTAAAAGGTTTATTTTCTTCTCTGGGTGAATGCCTGGAGTCCCTGAATCTTCACCCAGTGACCCTGACATTTATTTTGACAATCTGTAAGTAGAGGAATCAATGGTTCTCGATGGGACAATTTTGCTGCTGCTGAAGTGTGCCGAACTGCACCGTATTTCGCTGTCAATTGGCCTGTGGTGCTGAATCCAATAGGTTGCCAATGTTCACCTTTTTTTTCCTGTCCACTGGCAGTGGTGCTGAATCGTTACGAAGCCTTTCATTTTGGATGATACCTATACGCAATTCGTAGTTCGGAAATATTTCCAACATAGGAAACGCACGCGTACTTTATACTGTATGGGACCAATGGGAACTCAGTTCCCTGTGCAAAAATAATGGAAGAACTGCGTTCCCCTCGACTTGACCCCCGCTGTAAATGCAACAAACCTTCAAAAATGGAGGGCCCTATTCCAGGGTTGATGATAAGATAACGTCTGGAGACGTTATCTTATCGCTGGAAATCGCTATTCCACTCTTGGTGCAAGCTATGCTTATGTCTCGAGCACAGCACTTCCCTACTGTAAATAAATGTATCCTATACCTTGTAATCACAGGCATTAATTTGTGCCATAGTATAGAAGAACGAGCTGTTTCAAGGTAGCTTGCTTTTCACATCTGAAGATGGTATTTCTCATACAAAACATGCCCCATCTTTCGATTTCTGCAACTCAGACGTTTTGTCTCTTCCTCCATGGTCACCCACCCTATTCGCTCCATGACCCCCTTTGAGAGCCTGTTCCGCAGAGGGTCAGGTACTCCGAGGGCTATTTCTTATATATATGATCTCCTAGGGCATTCACCTAGGCCTGCACCTTTTCCCTATCAGGCCCTCTGGGAACGAGACGTGGGACGTCCTATATGGGACTCTATTTGGAAGGTCTCTCTGAAGGTCACGACATGAACGCTTGTTAAAGAAAACTGCTATAAAACTTTGTCTCGTTGGTATCTAGGCCCGGTTCGGCTCCAAAGCATCTTTCCTGGGTCGTCGGGGCTGTGTATTTGAGGTTGTGGCTTGACTGCTACTTACTATCATATGTGGTGGGCATGTGAGCAGGTGCAAGACCTCTAGCGGTCCGTGTTTCGATTATTATCATCTGTCCTGGACGTCTAAGTAGCTCAAAACCCAGCTCTGGTTCTCCTGAATAGCACCTCCAGACGTTATGATTTACCTAGATGCACCCTCTGTCTGATGCATAGGATATGCAGTGCCGCTCGCCTCTGTATTGCCAGATGTTGGAAAGCCCCTCTGCCAGAGCTGCCACTCAACGTAGCCAAAATATGGTACCTATAGAAAATGAAATGCTTAACTGCCCAACTCCATGACTGTCACCAAATGTCACCACATCTGGAGTCCGTGGCTCACCTTCCAGCGCCTCCTCTGCCCGATAGTAGTGGCATAGCTTCCCTTCGTCACTGCCCTGGTGTACCCGGGGTCTCCTCCCTTCTCCTTATTAGATCTCCCGCTCCACTGTAGAGACTACTCATGTTACTGTTGTTGTTTTTCTTTCAGGGTTATTCAAAGAGAATCGAAAAGTCACCGCACGTTCGGTGACTTTTCGGTCTCTTCAATTCGGCACAATTTGGCGATCCCATTTCGGCGACCCTGCAGTGTATTCAGCAAACACCACAGGGCCGTAGTAGTGCAGGGAAAAGTCGCCGCAAACCCGCCGAAAACTCACCGCAAAACCCGGCGAAGGCACACCAAAACCGGGAAAAACATCTGGATTAACACCGCCGAAAACTCTGGAAAAACCCGAGCAGGAGCTGATCACACGCAGCGCAGCCGGCGGAAAAACCCAACACCGCAGATGAATGGAGTTAAAAAAAAAATAAAAAACAGTTTGCTTGAATGTTTGAATAGTGAAACACTATTTGCAAAGAAACTACTGAGCGAAAATGTCTGAAATTTACATATGGGGTCCAGGGAATGATAATAAAAAGGGCTGTTACAGAAAAAAGAACAAACGTTTAAAAAATATATAAAATAAATTGGCAAAAGGTTTTTGGCAAAAAAATCCCGAAAAATGCTTAAAATATCCTAAAAAATCTATAAATAAAGAGACTTTTTACTGCAGAATATTATAATCAATGGTTTATTAGATATTGAATTAAAACGGGAATATTTTTAACATTGAAGCCTATGGGATTCTCCTGAATAAATCTGCCGAATTAAACCACCGAATGACAGGGCAATTCGGCAAATTTTCACTGCTGGTTTGTGTTCTCTGAATAGATGAAGCATTGCTTTACTATGGGGATTCACTGCCCTCGAACAGGCACCGAACAGGCACCGTATGTGCAGGCAATTCGCCAGGATTTAGCGAATTGCCTGCTCTCTGAATACCCGAATGGCCAAGAAAGGTAACCGTACGCTGAATTTCAGCATTCGGTTACCTTTCGGCAGCCATTCGGATCTCTTTGCACCCATGCTTTGCGTCCCTTCACGTCCATACATTTAGAAGTATTACCAGATCGGCCATGATTTCTTTTCAAAAATCTGTTTATTAAAAGTATTTTATATTCACAATACATTAAGAAGCCAGGGTCCATACATATAAGAAAAAAAGCCGAGGTATGGCCCTCATAAAGCTGAACACACATCATGTAAAGCACAGCATAAAATCCGATATGAAGCATAAAAAGGCTTCACTAATTGTCTACATGTCAGCCCGCGGATCCATAGTGAACAAAAAAGATGCTATAAAATGCATAACACAAACAGGGTTATTCAGAGAGATCCGAATGGCTGCCGAAAGGTAAACTTTCTAGGCCATTCGGCTATTCAGAGAGCAGGCAATTCGCCAAATCTTGGCGAATTGCCTGCACATATGGTGCCTGTTCGAGGGCAGTGAAATCCCCAAAGAGAAGCAATGGTTCGTCTATTCAGAGAACAAAAACCAGCAGTGAAAAGTTGCCGAATTGCCCTGCCATTCGGTGGTTTCATGTGGCAGATTTATTCAGGCAAATCCCATAGGCTTCAATGTTAAAAATAATTCAATATCTAATATCTAATAAACCGTTGATAATAATATTCTGCAGTAAAAAGTCTCTTTATTTATAGATTTTTTAGGATCTTTTAGGCATTTTTCTGGATTTTTTTTCAAAAAACTCTTTCCGATTTTTTTTTTAGGCTTTTCTTCTTCTTTCTGTGACAGCCCTTTTTATTATCATTCATTGGATCTTATATGTAAATTTCAGACATTTTCGCTCAGTAGTTTCTTTGCAAACAGCGTTTCACTTTTCAAACATTCAAGCAAACTGTTTTATTTTCTCACTCCATTCGTCTGCGGTGTCGGGTTTTTCCGGCGGCTGTTCTGCTCTCTCATCGGCTCCTTTTCAGGTTTCTCCAGCGTGTTTGGCGGGGTTATTCCAGATGTTTTTGCGGGTTTTCGGTGTGCCTTCGTTGAGTTTTGCAGTGAGTTTTCGGCGGGTTTGCGGCAGCTTTTCCCTGCATTTCGGCGGCCCTGTGGTGCTTGCTGAATACACCGCAGGGTCGCCGAAATGGGATTGCTAAATCGCACCCAATTGAAGAGAACGAAAAGTCATCGAAAGTGCAGTGACTTTTCGATTCTCTTTGAATAACCCTGTATGTCGTGAATATTGTGACCATATGCCCTAAAGTCTTTGTTATTGTGATATTAAATACATTGGGATGGATTACTAAATGACCCAATATTCACATTTTTCGAGAATTGAACTGTTGTTTTTATTCAGATTATTGATTGTTTATTGATTGACGATTTTTTTTAGTTGTGAATCATTTTAATTTTGTCTAATAAAGGTTAATTTTTATTATACATGTCATTCATGTGTCAAGCCTACTCCTGTAGGGACTTTGGTATTTCTGCATATACGGGGCTGTAAAAGCCCAACATATGAATAATGTGGAAGGGATCGCTAGGTGGAACTGTTGGTTCCTCTGAATAATCGGTTTATTTTGAGTCCTCCTTTTACCTTATTCTCCAGTGTAAGTGATACTTGAAAATCCATTTACCCCTTCACAGTTTCAGGTCGCGAGTCATGATAAAATATGTAATTCTTGAGCTTTGAAATGGCGCGTCACTAGGGTTGGTGACACCCGGAGCGGTAACTCATGGTGTCACCCCCCCCCCCCGAGTTTTACGGTTTATTTTTTATTGTTTTTTGTATTCAAAATTTTTTATTTTGAGAGTCAGCGGTACAATCAGACAAGTAGAATAAATGAAAGTGATAAAATAGGATCAACGTACAGGTATTCAGGAAGTAATAAAACAATATGCAATTAGGGAAAAGAGGGGGGGGAGACATACCAAAAAGTGCTCCAGGAAAAAGAGAAGAAGAAAAGAAAAAAAAAAAAAGAAAAAAATTTGGCAAAGGCCAAGTATGTGACTTTCCTGGCTCACTCCTAGAATAGGAGGCCATGGATGTGTGCAGGTCACAAGGTCGGGGTACTCGGGGGCCAGGTATGGTGGGCAGAGCCATGGTGGCCACCACAATGGCACACCCCGAGTTGGCCCCAAACGCCAAAAGAAAAAGAAAAAAAAAATGGGGGGAGGGGAGTCCGCAGCACGAGGTCGTATGCAAAAACATGGGGAAAGGGAGGAAAAACAGGGGGGGGAGGGGTAGGAGTCATCAAGGGAACGTGTTCAGCTAGGAGACAAATCAATAACACTGTACTAAATAACACAAACAAATCTGCATGAAAAATAAAAAGTCATCTTGTACCCAGCATAAGTCAGCATGGAACATAAAAACAAAAAGTCATCTTGTACCCAGCATAAGTCAGCATGGAAAATAAAAACAAAAAGTTAGCTTGTTCAGCATAAGTCAGCGTGGAAAATAAAAACGAAAAGTCGGCCTGTAATTTCAGAAAGCTTCAGAGGGTGAACGGTCAGTAAACTTAACGGGTCAGGGCACAGTCGGGCAAGAAACAGCAGAGAAACAAGATAGGTCTCCTCAGCCCGTGTCCCACGGAAACGCGGTGTGAAGACCCTCCACAGTCCTGTCCATGTGCCCCTCCGTTCTCCAGTCCTGCCGCATCCAGGTCTCCACTATAGCCTCATCAGTCGCCGGTGGGGGCCGAGACCAAGCCCGTCTCACCTCAGTGTGTAAGCCATCAACCTCGTACAATGCCATCAGCGCACAATCCACGTAGAGGGCAACGGTGTCCAGCTCGCTAGTCCCCTTCGCAGCAGGAAAGGCTGCGCAAATACCCCCATCGCATCGAATCAGCTCCCGGATGGTGTAGTAGACAGGCGACCATCTCGTCAGCTCCGCCGCAGCCAGGGTAGCGCCGCAGGTCTCAGGTAAGTACGCCACTCCATCCGCGGTCATCTCTTTAGAGGCCCTCCGCGATCCCTTCTCGATTGACGTAGGGAGGGGGGTCACGGCAGTCTGCACGGGGTCCACCGCTTCTACATCGGGCGCAGCAGGCATCCTCGCTCCCACGATCTGCTCCGGGCTTTGCGTCTCTCCCACTGGGGCGCGAACAATTGGCGTCTCGACCAGGACATCATCCGCTTCGCGGTCCTCCGCCACAGTCGCAGGACAGGTCTCATCCACGCGACCAGCCGGTGCAGCCACCCCCTCCTCCAAGCTCGAGTTCTCCACCCTCCGGCAGCCCCTCAGTGCAGATAGCATCTGCCTCCAAACTCCTCTGGTGAGCGGGGCATCTTCTTCCACCCCGTCCAAAAATCGCAGGCAGGCCTCCAGGCCTGTAAGGAAGGTGTCAGAGTTCCCCGCAGGGGGAGGGCGACCGTCTCGCCATCCGTCTGCCGGCCCATCCGTCTCTCTCATCAGGTTTTCAGTCTGGGCGGCCGGGAGACGAGGGCCCTCCGTCTCACCAGCCTCCAGAACATCTTGGGGTCGGGCTAAGGCGGTAGAACAGCCGGGAACAAAGACCGCAGGCGCCCGATCGAAGGCCGCAATATGGCCGCCGGCACCTCGTGTCAGCCACATACCCGTGGCTGCAGAGGTCTTCTCAGGTCCGGAGTGGGGGGACAGAACGGCCTCCGGACAGCTCGGCTCCGTTGGTCAGCTAGCCGGGGCCCAAGAATCAAAGATACACTGCTGAAAAGTCCGTTATTGGGCCCTAAAGGCAGCAGACGTGCGGAGCTCCGGAGAAACACGTCTGCTCCCTTCGGCAGTCGGCCACGCCCCCCCGGTTTCTTTTTTAACTACTGTTACTCATAAATCAGTACTCCCATATATAACTGATTGCTCATACACAGCGCACATTACTGTGAGGTTTATTGCTGTGGAGCTTTGTGATATGCTCACACACAAATTTTGCCGAACTGCCAGCAAGTACGGTGCCTGTTCGAAGGCAGTGAAAGTCCCCATAGAGAAGTAATGGTCAGTGGCGTAGCGTGGGGGGTGCCTCGGGGGCGGTCGCCCCGGGCGCAATTTTCTTAGGGGGCGCAAAACTTCAAGAGAAATTTGAACCACTAATATTTTCCAGCAGGGATCAGCAAGGTGTCCGCCAGTTTTGCCACACTAGCGGTGACTTGGCACTCCGCGTCCAGAAGGGAAGACCAGGACATAAAATTCTGGTCCTGTCCCAACTCCTCCTTAACGCTGACATGAGTCACATGAAGCAGTGCAGCATTATTCAACAAAACACCTTGTACCACGCTTGTCAGTCCCCCTTGAAGCCCTGTTCCAGCCCCCCACCGCTGGCAGCCCTGCAGCCGCTGAACAGGAAGGAGGGAGGGAGGAGCCTGTCCTGCAGCACTTTTTAAAATTCGGTCTCCACTAGGGTACTGGGAGGGAGTGACTTGGGGTACTTGGATAGAGAGTGAATGGAGGTATTGGGAGAAAGTGGGGGTACTGAGAGTGACTGGGTTACTTAGAGGGTGACTAGGGGTACTGGGAGAGAGTGACTGGGTATAGTGTGAGAGTGGACCTATGCTAGGGTATACTGGGACAGGGTGACTGGTAGCAGTGGCGTGGCGTGGGGCGGCATGTGTGTTTAATTTTTTTTATTATATCAGTATTTTGTTAATATACAATACATGTGCTTGTGGGGTAAGGGGGTCAATACTCTACTGGTGGAAGGGAATCATGGTGTGTTACCATGTCCACAGGTTGGGGGGCGCACAATTCTTGCCTTGCCCCGGGTGCTGACAACCCACGCTACGCCGCTGGTAATGGTTAATCTGTTCAGAGAACACCGAACAGCATGCCCTACTGTTCGGAGGTTTCATTCGGCAGGTTTAATCAGGCGAACCCCATAGGTTTCAATGTTAAAAATATTCACGTTTTATTCCATATCTAATAAACCGTTTATTTTTTTAATCTGCAGTAAAAAGTCTTGTTATTTATTGATTTTTTTAAAAATCTTTTAAGCATTATTCTGAATTTTTGGGCAATTTTTTTTCTATTTCTTTTTTAATAGCGGATTTTCTTTTTTCTGTAACAGACCTTTTTATTATCATTCATAGGACCTTATATGTAAATTCCAGACATTTTCGTTTTTTTGAAAACAGCGTTTAAATTTTGACACTTTCAATAGTAATTTTTTTTTTTTTACCCGTCCGGCGGCTTGTTTGCTTTTTATTGCGGCTTTCAGCGGCTGATTCCCTGCACTTCGGGGACCCTGCAGTGAATGGTGAATTCACTGCAGGGTGGGGAAATTTGATTCCCCCAGGTGCGCGGAACAACAGAATACCGAAATGTCGGCATCATTTTTGTGCTCTGTGAATAATTCCTTTAGTGGTGGTTTATTTTGCCGCCCCCTGGAAAGTGCCAGCCTAGGCCTTGTCTACCCAGGACATACTTGAAAATGAGAGAAATCTTAATGTATCCTTCCTGGTAAAATACTTTCAAGGTTATTTAGAGAAAGGTGAAACTTTGGAGATCTTTTGGAGAAGTGAAAATTCTAGGTCAAAATAGCTGATTTGGAAAGTGAGATAAATGGGAGAATATTTCTGGTTTGGCTATTTTGACCTAGAATTTTAATTTCTCCAAAAGTTCTCCAGAGGTTCAACTATTTTTAAATAACCCTGATAGTGTGTACATAAAAAAAATATATGTATATATGTTTTTTAGGGTGTCACCCTTGGGGTGGTGTCACCCGGTGTGGGCCAGACCCACCGCCCCCCTTGTGATGCCACTGAATGGCACAACCTGATAATGTATGGAAATGAAGGTCCATGGTCACTGCTGCATTTTCCTACCCTTCACTCTTATTATTATTATTACTTATTTATAAAGCGCCAGCATATTCCGCAGCGCTGTACAATAGGCACAGTATAGACAGGGTTACAATACATTGAACAACATTTGACAAACAGTACAGGAGGAGATGAGGGCCCTATTCCCGTAGGAACTCACAATCTAGGAGGGTTGGGGTTGGAAACAGGAGGAGAGGACTGCAAGGTGAGAGTGATTGATGGTTGTGTCAGTGAGTTGGGTGGTAGGCTTCCCTAAATAGGAATGTTTTAAGGGAGCGTTTGAAGGAAGAGAAGTTAGGGGAAAGTCTGACAGTACGAGGGAGAGCGTTCCAGAGAATGGGGCTGCTCGTGAGAAATCCTGCAGTCTATCATGGGAAGAGATGATGCGGGGAGAAGCTAGGCCTAGGTCACTGTTTGACCTTAGGGAGCGGGCTGGGTGTATTTGGTGATTAGTGAGGACAGGTAGTGGGGAGCTGAGTTAGTGAGGGTTTTGGAGGTAAGGATAAGGATTTTGAACTTAATTCTGCAGTGGATGGGGAGCCAGTGAAGGGACTCGCAGAGGGGAGCGGCAGAGACAGAGCAGTGGGTGAGGTGGATTAGCCTGGCGGAGGTGTTCAGGATGGATTGTAGGCGGGAGAGGCGGGAGAGAGGGAGGCCAGATAAGAGATTATTGCAATAGTCAAATCGGGAGATTACCAGGGCGTGGATGAGTTGTTTTGTGGTGACAGCGGTAAGAAATGGCCGAATTCTGAAAATATTACGCAGTTGGTATCTTCAGGAGGAGGAAATAGACTGGATGTGGGGGATGAAGGAAAGAGCAGAGTCAAGTGTAACTCCAAGACAGCGAACTTGGTTTGATGGGGAGATGGTGATACCCTCCACCGTGATAGAGAAGTCAGGAGGTGGGGAGGCATTAGAGGGAGGAATTAGTCGGAGCTCAGTCTTAGACATGTTGATCTTTAGGTGGTGGGAGGCCATCCAGGAGGAGATGCCAGATAAACAGTCGCTGACTTTGGAAAGGACAGGGGTAGAGAGATCAGGGGTAGAGAGGTAGATCTAAGTGTCATCAGCGTAGAGGTGGTAATTAAAGTCAAAGCTATTAATGATTTTGCCCAGGGAGTAGGTGTAGATGGGAAAAGAGCAGTGGACCAAGGACAGAGCCTTGAGGTACGCCAACAGATAGAGGCAATAAAGAGGAGGAGTTACCAGCATAGGACACAGAGAAGGACCTGTTGGTTAAATAGGAGTCAACCCAAGCGAGTGCAGTGTCACCGAGACCAAGAGAGTTGAGGGTCTGTAGAAGGAGGGGGTGGTCAACAGTGTCAAAAGCAGCCGAGAGGTCAAGCAGGATGAGAATAGAATAGTGGCCGTGTTTTTTAGCAGTTAGGAGGTCGTTGGTGACTTTGGTGAGGGCAGTTTCAGTTGAGTGTAGGGGACAGAAGCCAGATTGCAGGGGGTCAAGTAGGGAATTGGAGGACAGGAAAAGGGAGAGTTGGTTGAAGACTAGTTTTTCTAAGAGCTTAGATGTGAAGGGAAGCAGGGATACAGGACGGTAGTTGGATGGAGAGTTGGGATTGAGGGATGGTTTCTTTAGTAAAGGGGTAACTAGCGCGTGTTTGAAGGCAGATGGGAAGGAGCCGGTGGAGAGAGATAGGTTGGAGATGTGTGTGAGAGCAGGGGTGAGGGAGGAGGAGAGGGGAGGAATTAGATGTGAGGGAATGGGGTCGAGCGGGCCCGTGGTGAGATGTGAGGAGGACAATAAGGAATTGACTTCCTCATCAGTGGCTGGAAGGAAGCGGCAGAGGGTAGCAGAGGGGACCTCTGGGAGTGGAGGTGGCAGATAACTATCTTGTGTTTGTCAGGTATATTAATGGAAAAAATTTAAATGGATGCCTGTAGCCGTCTTGTTTTTTTTGTAAAGTCTTTCTTTTTCAATTTTCCCTAGTTTTCGAAATGGACAGAGATTTGTTTTTTAAATAGTTCATGGCTAAGTGAACCTTAAGAGTTATAGTTTTTTTTCTACAAATGCCAGACATGATGTTATAAGATGATAAAATGTCTTCATTTGATATAATGCTGAGCTAAGTGCCAGACATGTCATATTTAAATTTATTGGTTTGTTTTAACAAGTCCTTAAAAGAATTAAAGAGATTTTTCTTTTGGGTATAGGAACAAATTTAAAACAATTTCTTGCAAATGTATAATTATATTCACAATATATATTCTTATAATCAATATATATTTTATTATATTTACAGTAAGAAATAGATGCTCCAAATATTTGTAAAGTATAACTGGTAAATGGTATAATTACTGAAGAATGGAATTTCTGTTGATTTTAACTGATAAAGAGACTCAGTAAAAATTTTGAGAGGAGTAGAGATTATTAATTTAATTTTTGACAGGAGAGACCCAAAGTCTAGGATTGAAAATAGGGTCTTTGTTAAGTCAGATTGATCTTTTGACCTGAGATAAGATATATAAAAATTAAATGGTGGAATTAATTTTAAGAGCAACACTGCCCTCTTGAGGCATAGTAAATATTATATTAATATAAAGAATGTAATATTTAAATGAAAAGGGTAGATTGTCAGTGACATCAAATTGACTATAATTGGAGCTGTACTGTTCATTGCAAGTCATTCAGATTTCGAGGACATAAGGCATTCAGATTTCCAGGACATAATGCAGTCAGATCATCCCAGGACACGATAATGCATTGACATTGAGACCATCCCAGGACATTGCACTTCAGATCATTCCAACACCCAATACATTCAGGTCCACACCTCTAACTCACATGCATTGAATATCTGACATTGATAATTTTCACATATTCCAAAAACAATATATTACATAAAGAATATTCAAAGGCTGTAACTCATTGAATCCAGATCTTGGAGAGGTAATGTATGAGAAAGCAAAATTAAGGAATTAATGCAATTATATATATCTGGAGTATTTCTTGCAACAAATAGACTGAGATATCTCAGATTACTGTTAGATCCAGAGTCTTCAAAATATTTCTAAATCTGCAGATAGAGATATGAAGAAGAATCGGACATAAGAATATTATCCTAAAGTAACTGTTGCATAAATGATATACGGATATATATATATTGAATTTGGAAATTACTGTGATTGAAATTAATAAGCAAGGAATTATACAACTACAATATAAAAAGCAGAAGATTAGAAGCTTAATTCTCGATATTAGGGGAGGATTCACTAAATAATACGTGTAAACAGTTTAGCTAGAGAAAAAATGGCTAAGCTAGATTTGCGCCAGGAAAATAGCTACATTAGCAGGGAGCTGCTGAATAAAATGGCTAACCTTAAAGTGATCATTTACCCTAATCCTCAAGATGAGTGGATAACAGATCTAGATAATGACGGAGACAGTCATAATGTCATTGGAAAATGTATGTTTCTATAGGGAATAAAACTGCCACACATTTATTTTTGGTCCTAAATGAACCCGGTTATCAGATCTATGTAGGTAACGATATAATTCATCGTTTTGCTATGCAAGTGGATCTGATTAATTCCCACATATGGACCAGACTAAAAGACAACCCCTGTGAATTCCAGGACGAAGATAAATCTCTTAAGTCATGCCAGACACTGCCATATGCAGTAAACTTGCAAGTACAATATGAGGTTTGTATTCCACCAGGCTCTGTAAATTACCCATTACCTTTACAGGTAATGGAAGGTCAGAAGTTGAGAATTTCTGAGGCACTAATCTGTCTTTCCAATCGGATACATGAGTTAGGAATTTCAGCAAATCTTACACCCATGGTGAAAATACAACAATCTAGAACCCAAATCATTATAAATAATAATTCCTCACAGGAAATCCATTTGCCTAAAGACACTATAATAGGTCTAGCATTGGATTCAGATTATTATACATTCGGGTTCCAGAACGCTGTTATTGGGTTAATACCTGAACGTTACATCACAGAGGAACAAATGATTGAACAATCATTTAATTTGTGGCCCGAAGGACTATTCACGATACATTCTGTTTATCCTTTCAGTTCTGAAGAACTTAACCTTAACCTTTGATCATCCCCTGACTACACAGGAAGCAGAGGAGTATACTCACTTTACTGGAGATGCAAGTAAGTCAAATCATGACCTCTCTGAAAGGCTTGAAGAGGCCTATGAGATCGGTCAACCTGAAATCTTTCCAGGATTTCAGGAAATGGTCCAGCAACAAATATCTTTCGCTGACGGATGTTCTAATGATATGGAGCGCCAGCAGTTAAAAGAAGTCCTAATGGAATTTCAAGATATTTTTGCTAAGGATTCATATGATTGTGGAGTCACCGACTTACATATAGCTAGGGTCCAAACTGATCCTAATGCTCCTCCTGTATATGTCAGACAATATCGGCTTCCCTTAGCGTGTTACGACTCGCTGGCGGAGATATTAAGGAATCTAAAAGAAAGGGGAATTATAAGGATGGTGCACAGCTCTTATAATAATCCTATCCTCGGAATCCTTAAGCTGAATGGTCAATGGCGGTTATGTGCTGATTTGAGACAGCTAAATAAACGTGTGTACAGATCTGGCTGGCCCGTACCATATATCGATCAATGTCTAGTCCAAATGCAAGGTTGTAAGATTTTTACCGCGCTGGATTGTGCCCAAGGATACGGACAATTCAGGTAAGTCCTGAGGACCAATATAAATTGGCCTTCACCTTCGGTCAACAACAATACACTTGGACCAGAATGCCCTTCAGCTATATAAACTCAGGTCATGAGTTCGCTGTCTTTTTACATAAAGCCATGCCAGATGCAGCCGAGAGGGGTAATTTGACGTATGTGGATGATATTTTACTGAAAAGTATTTCGTTTGAGAAGCATATTCAAGAAATTAGACATGTTCTTAACCAGTTGAGAGAGGCAGGGGTTAAAATCTCATTGCAGAAAGCACAATGGTGTCGCACCAGAGTTAATTTCCTGGGACATGAGGTTACATCCGAAGGCCTAAATCCTCACCGGAAGAAGGTGGAAGCAGTGATGAAGTCCAAAACTCCCACCAACATCAGTGAACTAAGATCATTCTTGGGTATGATGAATTACTCACGTAAGTTTATCGAAAATTATGCAGAGATTTGTAAGCCTCTATTAACATTGCTTAAGAAAGATGTAAAGTGGATATGGGGGGAGACTCAAGAACAAGCCATGACTGAGCTTAAAATAAAACTCACCCAGGCTCCATGCCTAGCCTATCCAGAGGGGGGTAAACCTTTCTATCTGGAGACTGGTTTTACTGATTTGAGCATGAGCGCCGTTTTATGTCAAACGCAAGATGATCAGAGTAAAATTATTGCATATGCCAGTAAATCCCTATCTCCAGTGGAGATTAAATTTAGTGACTATGAAAAAGCATTACTAGCCACAGTCTGGGCCCTACAGAATTTTTGGAGTTATATTCAAGGAGAGAGGATCATAATTGAAACTGCACACCAGCCCTTACAATATCTACACAGTAGTCGAATAAGGGACGGGAACCTATCCAATAGCAGAATAACTGCATGGACGTTATCCTTACAAGGATGGCCATTGGAGGTACGGTATAGACAGGATCAAAAGAATCCAGTAGCTCAAGGACTTGCTGAACTCCATGATTGTGCAAATCCCTCCTCTGAAAAAGAATTCCCAGGAGATGAATTCTTACAAGAGCAAGCATCATCACCTTACAAGGTCTATGACGAAGAATACTGTTCCCTACTTACACGTGTATATCTAGATGGTTGTGCTTACCACGCCATTGTGGGAGAAGAGAGGAAACTGGTAGCTGGCATTGGTATTGCATGGACAAAAGAAAATCCCAATATATCAATAGGATATAACATCGGTGCTAAAAGCAGCCAAGTCGCAGAATTAGCCGCAGTTTACAAAGCTGTTCAAATGGCTATAGACTATAATGTTAAAGAGTTTCTGATAGTCACAGATTCTAATTATGTCCGTAACAGTTTTGTTGAATATTTACCTGTTTGGAAAAGAAATGATATGCTCAGGTCCAATAACAAACCTGTTAAACATGCCGATCTATTTGGAGAAATAGATAAGATGGTGACTGAAAATGGTTTAACCGTTTATTGGAAAAAGACAAAAGGTCACTCCAAAATTTCAGGTATGGATAAAGAAGGCGATGACCTAGCTGACAAATTGGCTAAACAGGGTGCGGTCACTGATGAAATTATAAATATTGATCACTTACTAAGTGAAACATATGTAGATGTACTTACCCGTCAGCAGACTAAATCTAAGGTTGAGAGTAATGTAGCACAGTGGTGTCAAGATTCTCCCAATGAAGATCTAATTAAGAGCCAAAAGGAAGATCCCGTAATTGGAATCTTTTATAAATATATTGAAAATCCTAGTGATAATCCTTTATCTGAAGAGAGTCCTGACCAGACTGAGGATCTTCGTATATTAATGAGATCCAAGGCCCAATTCAGTATTAAGGATGGTCTATTGATCAGAACATCTAAGCATGGGATACAACAATGGGTAGTTCCTACTGCCTTTACAGGTTTAATGCTGCAACATGCCCACGATGCACCCACTGCAGGACATCGAGGTGAAAAGATCACCTATGAGTTATTGCGGGATTATGCTTATTGGCCCCATATGTTACAAGACGTCCAAACATATTGCCATGGATGTCTAGTATGTGCCCAATTTCAACCTCACGGCCCTACTCATCGCGCACCTCTCCAGAGGAAAGGTTTCTCATTGCCATGGTCCGATATTCAGATCGACTTTATTGGTCCTGTCACAAGATCAACTAAGGGAAACAAATATATGTTAACAGTTACCTGTCTATTTAGTAAATTGATAGAGTGTTTACCAGCTCCTAATAATACTGCTGAAACATGTGCAACCCTTCTCATTAACCATATATTTTCAAGGTTTGGTCTACCTCAAAGGTTGGAGTCTGACCGTGGTAGCCATTTTACAAGTGATGTAATGACAAGAATGTGGAAAATGTTAGGTGTCAAGCGTAAGTTGCATATTGCGTATCGTGCCGTGTCTAGTGGAAGTGTCGAACGCTATAACCAGTCAATTGTAAATGTCCTAAAGAAATTTGTAAAAGAATCAGGAAAGGACTGGGACGTAAAGTTGCCCTTAGTGCTCATGGCTATTAGAGCCACGCCAAGTACCGCAACTAAGATGTCACCATTTGAGTTAATGACTGGAAGGAAGATTGTGTTACCACAACATCTATTGTATCGCACTTCAGATCAGAATTTAATAAATGCTGCTACCACACATCAGTATATAGAAAACCTACGTCATCATTTACAACAAGCATTTGCTTTTGCGCAATTGAACCTAGAGAAGGCCGCTGTATCTAATAAGACTTATTGTGATCTTAAGACTACCAAAAAGGAGTATGAGATTGACGATAAGGTGTATCTGTATAATTTTAGTAGAGATCGAGTAAAAGAGAGAAAGTTTCTTCCATCCTGGAAAGGACCATACTCGATAATTGATAAACTGTCTCCTGTGGCGTATAAAATAGAGATACCCAAAGGAAAGGAGAGTGTTGAAAAATGGGTTCACATTAATCAATTGCGTGTTTGTCATCCTAGATCTCACCTCAGGATGTGTGAAGAAAGACCAGCAGAAGACACTTAACTGGTATCATGTGAAGTGATTGTTTTGATTAACATGTGATTATTCTTCCCAGCATTCAGATGTTTAACTCAAGTTAGTAGATAGACTAGATCCGTACGGTTAATTAAATTTAATCAGAAGTCAGAGTATCTATAGGGAATTTGCGTGAAATCGCTAGTTGTGTTTAAGGAAAACTGACTGGTGTATAGATTGAAATCTATGAATGGTTATTTATACTCTTTCTTTCAACAGAAATAGAGAAAAGTGGTTAATCCGAAATGCGAGACGTTAATCCGCAAAGATGAGTTGGACCACCAAGGATATTGCGATTATCTGGAAATATTATTCCGCACAATTCCGAGCAGATCCAATACTTGAACCAGGACCGTCTTCTGGTAGTATAAACCGAGAAGCGTCTGGATTTCTTCTGACGGAAAGGAGAATGTTAAAGTCCCATGTGAATCAAGCTCATGCAAACGTGAAAGACATGCTGGATAAAGCCAGGAAACCATTTATTGCTATGTACAAGAACCACCGGAGGAAAAGATTTGCCGCATATTTTATTGCAACCGCTGTTTTACACAGAAAGAGAAGCAAATGTTTACCAGAAGGATCTGGTACAAAACCAGAAAGTGTTGATACCTACACCAGTGATTCTCGTAAAAGTTCCTAAAGAATCAAGAGTTGTTATCAGAGAAGTTACTCTTTATCCGGTCAGAAATGAAGTCTGGTATGACGAGATACAAATCGTCAACGCATTCCAAGGGCGAGAGATACCTATGAATCCGGATTTGAAATTTCTGCTAGAGAACAAGCCTGATCATACCATTGAACTTCTAATAAAGAAAGATAATCTAATGATTTATGCTCCAATGTATTCACAGCTTGATCATCCACTACTATCTGCTTATAACGGGCCAAAAATTACAGAGATTGTGATTTGTATAGTAATTATGTTTCTAACTGTCTGGATGATTGTACTAACAAAGAAAGTACGTACATTGAAGTTTAAAAACACTGCATCTTCAATTATTAAATGGATGAAAGAAGAAAGACGTGTTGTGAAAGGTGGAAACCTAGCCTAATTGGTTAAAGGTGGAAATATTGCATGCTTCCATCGATCTCTTAGGAAAAAGGATCAGATGAAACCAAGGGGGGTTATGTCGGGTATATTAATGGAAAAAATTAAAATGGATGCCTGTAGCCATCTTGTTTTTTTTGTAAAGTCTTTCTTTTTCAATTTTCCCTAGTTTTAGAAATGGACAGAGATTTGTTTTTTAAATAGGTCATGGCTAGGTGAACCTTAAGAGTTATAGTTTTTTTTTCTACAAATGCCAGACATGATGTTATAAGACGATAAAATGTCTTCATTTGATATAATGCTGAGCTAAGTGCCAGACATGTCATATTTAAATTTATTGGTTTGTTTTAACAAGTCCTTAAAAGAATTAAAGAGATTTTTCTTTTGGGTATAGGAACAAATTTAAAAATATTTCTTGCAAATGTATAATTATATTCATGAAATATATTCTGATAATCAATATATATTTTATTATATTTACAGTAAGAAATAGATGCTCCAAATATTTGTAAAGTATAACTGGTAAATGGTATAATTACAGGAAGAATGGAATTTCTGTTGATTTTAACTAATAAAGAGACTAGTAAAAATTTTGAGAGGAGCAGAGATTATTAATTTAATTTTTGACAGGAGAGACCCAAAGTCTAGGATTGAAAATAGGGTCTTTGTTAAGTCAGATTGATCTTTTGACCTGAGATAAGATATATAAAAATTAAATGGTGGAATTAATTTTAAGAGCAACACTGCCCTCTTGAGGCATAGTAAATATTATATTAATATAAAGAATGTAATATTTAAATGAAAAGGGTAGATTGTCAGTGACGTCAAATTGACTATAATTGGAGCTGTACTGTTCATTGCAAGTCATTCAGATTTCGAGGACATAAGGCATTCAGATTTCCAGGACATAATGCAGTCAGATCATCCCAGGACACGATAATGCATTGACTTTGAGACCATCCCAGGACAATGCACTTCAGATCATTCCAACACCAAATACATTCAGGTCCACACCTCTAACTCACATGCATTGAATATCTGACAATGATAATTTTCACATATTCCAAAAACAATATATTACATAAAGAATATTCAAAGGCTGTAACTCATTGAATCCAGATCTTGGAGAGGTAATGTATGAGAAAGCAAAATTAAGGAATTAATGTAATTATATATATCTGAAGTAATTCTTGCAACAAATAGACTGAGATATCTCAGATTACTGTTAGATCCAGAGTCTTCAAAATATTTCTAAATCTGCAGATAGAGATATGAAGAAGAATCAGACATAAGGATATTATCCTAAAGTAACTGTTGCATAAATGATATACGGATATATATATATATTGAAGTTGGAAATTACTGTGATTGAAATTAATAAGCAAGGAATTATATAACTACAATATAAAAAGCAGAAGATTAGAAGCTTAATTCTCGATATTAGGGGAGGATTCACTAAATACGTTTTTATTACTTATCATTCTAGAAATAGCTCATCTTTTGTTGATCCACGTAGCATAGAGAGATACATATATATCTACCAGATCTAGCTTGTTAAACATTGGTTTGCTGGGAAATACATGTTAATTGTTTTCGTTAAGCAGAAATGTTTATTAACCATTTGTGTATAGTTACTAACTGATAAAGTAAATGATATTAATCATATATGCAGTTACTAACAGGAGATACATATATTGAGAAGCTAGTGTCTATGTGCGGATGGATGATGTGGCTGTTTATAAATCTTTGTTTATGATATGAGATTTTAAACTTTTTTGTATACGTAATAAATATATATATTTTTATCCGATTATTGATTAGTGTATTCTTCAAAGCAAAACACAGACAATTAAAAGAATTTAGGAGAATTTCTAGGAAATATAAACGATTGATATTTGTGTCTCGTATAAGTTTCTTATTAAATATAATCCGACATGTTGGGATGTTGCTTCTGATAGTTAGAGTTTTATTGAGGAAGAAATCTGCCAGTTCTTGAGTGCTGAAGGCAGCTGAGGGGGGAGGTGCGGGTGGGTAGAGGAGGGTGTTGAAGGTGGACCAGAGCCGTTTAGGGTTGGAGGACAGCGTAGATATAAGAGATGAGAAGAAGGATTGTTTGGCCAAGTGGAGGGCAGAGGTGTATGACCAGAGAATAAACTTGAAGTGAAGTCAAAGGCCAAAGAAAATGCTAACTAACATGTGTCCATATATTAACCAATATTAGTATTTGTGGTGTCCCTTGCTCTAGAAAATGGGTCCGCAACCTTGGCCCTCCAGGGGCACTATTACATTCCTAACGCTAACGTTACCGTTTACCTGTGTTACCTGTTTTCCTTTTCAGCGCGAGCTTACTGTACTTTGCGCTCCCTATGCTTAATATCGTGAGCGCAAAATGCTAATTAGCGTTAGGATTACAAAGTCCTAACACTACTTACCGTCCTGCCTCGGTTATTGAAAAGTTAACCACAGCTAGGACCTGGTGCTATCTGATTCCGCTTCTGCCATCAGCACCAGCCAAACCCCCCCCCAAAAAAATTCACATACTCACCTCTCATCCTGCAGTGAGAATGGTGGCTCCATCCGCCTCTTGTTGCCGCCGGGAACAGAGAGAGAGACTGGAGAAAAAGTCCCTCAGTCTCCCTCTGTGAATCACTACGCCGACCTGCCGGATCTCGGGAGGCAAGATCCTGCAAGTCATGTGACTGACAGTGTTAGCCTCAATGGAGTCCTATGGACTCCATGGAGGGGATGCTCGTGGCAGTGCTTAGCGCTGCCCCGAGTATACCGAGGCTTAGTGCCGTGCTACGGTGCAGAATTAGCACCTGCACTCTAATATCACACTAAAAGGGGCAGAGCTTGGATGCAGAGGAGGACAGATGTGTCTTCTAGGAGGTCTGTATATCGGGCTCCTGCTAGCTGATTATTTTGGCCGCCTAACCACCCTCCTCAGCTCTTTATTGTTGCCAGGGGCAGTACCGGTCTGAGTGCTGTCCCAATTCAGGATTTTTGCTGCTGAAAGTCCCTGAGATCGACACCCACCGGCTCCCTGCTTTTCCTGGCGGCCATCTTCGGGCCTAGCAGATGGAGGAGCTCTGCCGCTTCGGCCCTGTCGACTGGCAGCCGCAGTTGGCTGGCCCATGATGCTGGCTTCGGTGGGATGGAGGGGGATGCCCAGGTGGTCGGCGGGCCCGCTTCCTCTGGGGGTTCCTTGCCGCTCACTGGAGTGAGCATCTGGCCTGACTGCCGTGGTGGCAGTGCCTGACCTACCCGCACCTGGGACACTAGCGGTGACGCCTTCTTCCCCACGCTGACACTGAAGGACGACTTCCTCCCCCTTACACGAGGGCTGCTCATGGAGCTGCTGGAGGAGATGCGGGAGGAGTAGCGTGCCACTATGCGGGAGACGGGCTATATGAGTGTAATGGTGGCCGGAGGGCCTGTAGAGCTGGCGGAGGCGTTGTGGCCCTGCAGTGAAGTGGTGCCCTTGCTTGAATGGGTCGCTGTCGGACAGAGCGGCCTGCTTTCTACTCCTGCTGTACCTGTCCTGGAGTCCCCTGATCGCCTGCCGGTTGTTCTGCCTAGAGCCCCTGCACCCAGGCATGTACTGGCCATTGGGACTACAGGGAGATTCCCGGTGAGCTGGTAGATCAGTGGGCCAGTGTGAATGCTGGTTCACCGCGCAGCTCGTAATGCCCTTAATGGGTGAGGTGAGAGCTTCCTCACTGTCTGTAACAGACGCAGTCTCATATTGGGGCCGTTGTGCCTGTGAGAACCGCTTTGCCTTAAGACATGGCGGGCACTCAACCTCAGTGCCGCTGTAAGCAACTCTGGTTTCTATAGAGTGATTGGTTGAGTGATCCGGTTGGTTTATTTACTATCTTTGTGCGTGTTTGCATAATTAAAGTGGGCCAGTCTGGACGAAATCCAGGGCTGATTTTTTTTCCCAGTCCAGCCCTGCCTGCGCCTGTTGCTGAAGCTCTGCCATACTCGGCTTCTGGTGTCTGCTTACCGGTATTGGAAGTCAGGGATTCTGGTGGCAGCCTTGTTCTCACTGTGGCTGTGACCCTGTCCCGCTGGATGGCTCTGTTTCCCTGTGACGGCGGTTTCCCTCGTGACCTTCTGGCTCCGCAACGCCTTCCTATCACTGCGCTTGGAACCTTGGATCCCCCCTGTTTCGGAACGCTGGCTGATGTTCCCTCGATGCACCGTATGCCACCTGTTCTGAGACCCCCCTTCCTTTATTTGTGATAAATCCCATCCTGCTGACTTTTCTCCCCTTATCCCGATGTGACTCTATATGCCCTCCACCGTTTTCTGCTGACCGTGGGATATTGGTCCTCATCTCTGTGCTGGACATTCTCTGGAACAGGACCTTGCAGGATTTGGCTTTTCTTATCGGACTGTGAGAGCCCTGGGGTTTTTTCACACCCCCATTTTTTTTTGTTGGATGGCGGGACACTGGGATGGCCTAGGTGAGTCGCTTGAACGGATACCATGGCCCTGTCCGCCTCTTTCGGCCCTGGGCCGCCCGGCTGTGTGGCCCCTTCCATGGCCTCTGGTTCATTTTCTGGCACCAGAGTGAGCAGGGAATGCCACTTCACGTTTGGCAGTCCTCCACCTCCCCCCTTTTCTGTTTTGGTTTTTGTAAGCTCCAATACCCGGGCCTCTCTCATTACCCTACAGCTGACTCCATGCCTTTCCTGCATGGGCCGTTGGGCATTTCTGTTTGTTCCCTTCCTTCCCTGCCCCCCCTTTTTTTAATTTTTACTTTTTATTTTCTGCCTTGATGCCCACAAACGAGATGTCCCTGGCTGTTCCTTTGTTGTTTTTTCTCTGCGACTGCTATATTGCTGTGTATTTCTTTGTGCCTGCTGTTGATTGGCCCTGTTATTTTATACTCTCTTTCTGTAACCTAGAGTTTTGCTGACTGTTTTTTTCAAAATAAAAAAACCTTAAATACAAAAAAATAAATAAATATCACGCTAAAATGGGGACGCTAAGGAGAAACCTGCAGGCGCGCATTTTTCTCCTTTGCGTTCCCGTTTTAGTGCGATCATTGTACTAGTGCCCCAGATGTTTTGGAAGCAGTCATGTAACCAGGGGGCAGGCCGCACCAGGTGACGCCACCCCCTAGGGTAAAGATTTTTTTTTTTTAAAACTTTTACAAAGTATTTTACTGGAAGGATACATTGAGATTTCACAAATTTTCAAGTATGTCCTGGGTAGGCAAGACCTAGGCTGGCACTTTCCATAGAGCAGCAAAAACCTCACCACTAAAGGGGTTACTCACAGAGCACCGAAATGACGCCAACATTTTGGTGTTCTGTTCCCTGCACTTCAGGGAATCAAATTTCCTCACCGCAAGATCCCTGAAGTGCAGGGAGTTGGCCGCCGAATGCCGCAGCTGCAAACTTGTGGCCCGCTGTTTTCAAAAAAACCACTGAAGGAAAATGTCTGGAATTTACAAATAAGGTCCTATGATTGATAATATAAAGGTCTGTTACAGAAAAAAGAAAAAACGCTATTAAAAAAAATATCTGAAAAATGACTAGACGGTACTAAAAAAAAAATAAGAATAAAGAGACTTTTTACTGCAGATTAAAATAATAAATGGTTTATTACAGGCCTCAAAATTTCAAGTCCCAAGCTACTAGCCAGGCCTTAAGAGTTACTCGCCACTAGTTGCCCCACCTAACCCCTATCCAGCCATGCCTCTGCATTCCCACTCGCCCTCATGTAATTTCCACTCGCCAAATGCAAGCAGGCGAGTGGAAATTTTGAGGCCTGGTTTATTAGATATTGCATAAAAACGGGAATATTTTTAACATTGAAACCTTTGGGGTTCGCCCGAATAAATCTGCTGATTCAAACCACCGAACATCAGGGCATTTCACTGACATTTCTCTGCTCTTCGGTGTTCTCTGAATAGAGTATCCATTACTTCTCTATGGGGATTTGCACTGCCTTCGAACAGCATCGTACTTGCTGGCAGTTCGCCAAAAGTTTTGTGTGAGCATATCACAAAGCGGCGTACGTAGGGGAGGGGCAGGGGGCAGGCCGCCCCAGGTATCGGTGATTATTGGGGTGTCATTAGGGGGTACTAGGAGGTGCCACTCTCACTGTGTGTCAGCTTTGAGCTGTGTTCAAGCAACGAGCAGTGGAGCAGGGCGTTTGCATTAGGAGAATAAAAATCCCCCCTCTCCTCCCTCCATAGCTCCTCCCCTGCCCCACAGCAGCTCTAGGAGAGGGGAGGGGGATGTGATTTGTGTGCAGAGAGAGAAGATGACAGTAAACGGCAGGTAAATGGGGTGTTATCAGAATATGAAGCCCTGTCTGCTTACTGCTGTTAAAAGTGGACCTTTCTTTAACCAGCACTGCAGTGATCAGAAATTTGTCACTGAGCTGCCTGGCTCCTGGTGAGGTCCTGCATAGAGGGGGCCAGGCTGCATTCACTGCATCACCAGGGAATAGGCAGCCCAGGGTAAACAGGGACAGGGAAGAGGGAGTCTTAAAAAAATGGAATAGTAAAGAAAAAAGACCATAGCAGCATCTCATAACTGCAAAACACACACCCATTCTCTGCTCAGCAACTCCAATCCACAAAACCAGCACACACAAAACTCCCACCACGCAAAACCAGCCACCCACACAACTCCATCACGAAAAAACCAACCAACACACAACTCCCATCACACAAAACCACACCCCAACACACACACAACTCCCATCAACAAAACCAACCACATGAGTACTTTTGTTCATAGCATGAGGATGGGTATGTTGTGAGTTTGCAAAATCGCTTAAAAATAACAATTATTCAAAAAGAATCTACACTCGCCTCTTATTGCACAGCACAGAGGACGCATGATCCACCATTGGCAAATTCATAATATATCATTATTATATGTATACGTCATGTCCTGACAGAATGCTATAACTAAAAATATTTTTTCTTCATTTTAAAGTTCCAGGGGTGCCAAATATAGGATCTGCCCCCAAATGTTCTAGTATGCCCCTGTTTGGAAGCACAACTCCCATGATGCTATGCTACTCATTAGGTTTGCTAACCCTCGGGGGAAATGTAGCCCCCAAAACTACGAAGGGCCAAGATTGCTGACTCTGCTCTAAAACCTATTCGACAGATCCACTTGTATTGTTACAGTAGGCATTATTGGCAGTGTAAAGAGAAGAATCAAGAGACAAAGCGTGGCATATATGATCCGATCAGTCATTGTTTATTATCTCACAGAGATTATAATATCATACAGCTATAACTCAAAATATTTTACACCGATCATTACAAAAATATTTTATTCACATACTAAGTTACAAATGTATTAAGGATAAACAAGAAGTTTTGAGACACCCAGGCTAACCTAGGCGCGCTATGTGCTTATCATTTTATAAATGAGCTTTAGAAAGAATCTTGATCTTAGAAAAGAGCAATAATAATAAAAGAGTTATAATGAAATTTTTTAAACCCTTGAGGATGAAGGAGTTTGCCTAATCCCTGTACTGGCTCTCCTTCATTTGCTATGCATATTATTGGTCCCTCTTTTATCCATACCTTGTCCTTTTTCATACATCATTTGCTACAGTGAAACATGGAAGAATTTTTTAAAAAGATCCTAAAAGACCAACTATAAGATATACAGAGCTTGGATAAAAGCAGGGGATCTCAAGCACTGCACCGCCCTGATGTTCCTGAACAACACCCATGATTCTCTGACTATCTATTGCTTAAGGAATTCTGGGAATTGTAGGCAATAAATATCTGGGGGGGCAGAGTTTGAGATCCCTCGATATAAGCTCCAGTGTCTCTTTTGGCTAGTTGGCATCCACTGGACAATCACCAAATTACAGAGGATTCCTGTACCAGGTGCATCTCAGATAGGTAATACCCATGTGGTCAGGCAAAGACGAAAATAATGGACAGAAGCAGCCACTGCAAAGAACAACCTCAGACTGCCAAGTCACCCTCACGTAGGCCTACTCATTGATGTACAATAGTGCAATAAAGTGCTGAAAAACAAGGATGTGTTGGGAAAAGTGTCAGGAATTGTTCTACATGCCCGATATGAATGTTCTAAAGCCATCCTTTCTACGCAAGGTGCACGGCAAGACACTTAGTGGCTGAGGCTCACAGTAATGTTTATAAAAATGGGCAAGACTACATTAGTTGTGCAAAAAAACAAGTTCTGGTGACCTGCAGAAATATATATATATTTTTTTTTTAAAAAAAGCAATCTGATCATTGGGTTAAGTAAGCATTCGATGCAACCAAACAGATAATAAAGCAGCTTATTTCATAGCTACGACGGCTTCCTTTATGTGACAATTACCAAAACTCAAATGTTAATTTTTGTTCCCTAATATATAAAAAGACAATATTCTGTTGGTTAATAATACACAATCACAAAGAGCTTATATGTGATCCATCAGAGTAACATTTAAACTCAGCATTAGGTTTCCACCTACAGAGTACACTTTGTTGGTTGACGAAGATGTAAGTCTAACCAAGCAAGCACTCATCCAAGGACATCCAATGGAAGTCCCTTCTGGCATTCAGAAAGCGGGCAGCTGCCACCACAATGTCTTACTCGGCCATAAGAGGAAAGCGAAGTTTGGCGGTGACGTGACACCGTTCATGCTTCATTGTCAGCCCATACTTGGGAGACATGTCAAGTTTTTCTCCTTCCAGCTTGAAGAATTCCATCTGCTGAAGCAAAGTGGTTAGGAAGAGGAAGACTTCAATCCTTCCAATGGCTTCACCAAGGCATCTTCTCTTGCCCAGTCCAAAAATCAGGACTTTTTCCATCTCGATTTTATTTATTGTAGTGCCATCTTCATTTAGGAAGCGCTCTGGGCTGAAGCGGAAAGGGTCTTTCCATACTTCCCTAGAATTAAATGGGAGATTAAAGCTTACAACGCTCTATGCTGTTAGGTCATAAGAAGTGTTTTATGAAATTAAAGTCAAGTTTAACTGACCAGTTCTATAAAGAATAGACTATTATAAAAAATAAAAAAGAGAGCGAGACAGTGGCCAGCCCCACCATGATAAGATTCTCCCTTCAAAATGAAAGCTCAGTAGACCTCATTGGAATCCCGGTCATTCCCTTTTCAACTGATATCGGTTTATCTTTGTAACTGGGCCACTTACAAGACGGGTTCACATTAAAAAATAAATTGTAATTGAATAGTAATAGGACTTCGTGTTTGCCTAGACTCCCATTCCTTCTGTCCAAAAGGAACATGGAGGAACCTAGAGAGCTTTTAAGACTATTTTATTTTTATTTATTTATAAAGGATTTTACCAGGAAGGATATATTGAGATTTCTCTCGTTTTCAAGTATGTCCTGGGTTCAAGAACATCTATCAGATCTATTCACTAAAAAGGTGAAACTCAAGAGAAATGGTAGGAGAAGAGAACAATCTAGACGAAATAGCCAGTTTGGAAAGTGAGATAAATGGGAGAATTTTTCTGGTTTGGCTATTTGGACCTAGAATTTTCACTTCTGTCAATTCTCTTGACTTTCACTTTTAATGAATAGACTTGATAGTCAATGTTTTACTGAATACTTACGGGTCGTGGTTAACTTGCCACTGGTTGATCATCACGCATATTCCTTTAGGGATGAAATATCCGTTCAGCACTGTGTCTTCGGTGGTGCTGCAAAAACAAGGTACCAACATTTACTTTTATGGTAGTCCAAGTGTAAACTGTATTAATGTCTGGTTGGCACAAGAAATGAGCCCTTGTAGACCATGTTTCATGTGAGATAACAGTGGGTTTTATTCCAAAACCAGAAGATCTGAATTCCTATTATGGTCTGATGATGGAACATCACTAATGTACATGCTCATTTGGGTAAGCCATGCATGACCTTGACCCCAGAGCAATTGCCAACACCACCATTTCTATAGTATTTTTAACAGGGTTATATTTTTGTTGCACCAATGTTTTTCAAAATCAATTTGATATCCTAATGCCCTACTTAAATTGCTAATATAGAAACCTTCTATCACAATATCCCAGACTATACCATAACATACAAGTCGGACTGAGAGCAGCATGAACATCAGAAGTGTTATAACCGGATGTTAGCCACTGTGAACCTGAACAACCAAAACCACAGCCATTGCTTACCAGTGAGGGATTGTGAATGGCATATAAGAGGAGTGGCGGAACATCTCCAGGGTGAAGGCCTCTGTATAAGGCAGCAGAGCTCTGTCTGACAGCCTGGGCTTCCTCTCTCTGCCAATAACACGATCTGTGAGATAAATAAATGGCATAGTATTGAATTAAAATTATTATGAAAAAATAATTCTAAATCACCTATATAAACAGAACGTCAAAACAGAAAAGAAACAAAACAACAGACGTTCCACCCGTCAGCCTTCCATTCTGTGACGGACTGTGGGAGGTTGTTTATAGATCTATAGCTCTTTGAAGATTTAATAATGAGTAAATATTAAAAGAAAAAGTCACACTAGAATTTCCCTGGGTTTCATGCGTGACATACTGTATGACTTGTTATCACAGAACCTACCCAACTCGCTTTGAATCTTTTCCTGAGTTTCTGGATGGGCAATAAGGTACATGAGACTCCACGACAGGGCAGTCGTTATTGTATCAAACCCTGAAATACAAAAGAGTGGGTAAAAATATTACTCCTTACTTGGTTTGAGTTTCCATTGGTCAAGAACCGGAGAAACGGAAGAAACTAGCATGTGTTACTTGAACTAAAACAAGGGGAACAGCATAGCGAGAAGATTGAAAAGATTGTGACTTTCGTCTTGATGATCTTGGTTGCTGATGAGTATCAGTTGAGATTAATAGGTTTTGATGGCATTTGCAAATATACGCACTCTCTCCACCGGCTCCTTCCCATCTGCCTTCAAACACGCCCAGGTTACTCCTATACTAAAGAAACCCTCCCTCGATCCCAACTCTCCATCTAACTACGGTCCTGTATCCCGGCTTCCGTTTATCTCTAAGCTCTTGGAAAAACTAGTTTTCAACCATCTCTCCCTCTTCCTGTCCTCAAATTCCCTACTCGACCCCCTGCAATCAGGCTTCCGTCCCCTGATCTCTCTCCTCCTGTCCTTTCTAAAGTCAGCGACTGTTTATCTGGCATCTCCTCCTGGATGGCCTCTCACCACCTAAAGATAAACATGTCCAAGACTGAGATCCTTCTAATGCCTCCCTACCTCCTGACTTTTCTATCATGGTTGAGGGTATCACTATCTCGCCATCAAACCAGGTTCGCTGTCTCGGAGTTACACGCGATTCTGCTCTTTCCTTCATCCCCACATTCAATCTCTTTCCTCCTTCTGCCACTACAAACTACGCAATATTTCCAGAATTTGACCATTTCTTACCGCTGACACCACAAAGCATCACATCCACACCCTTGTAATCTCCTGATTTGACTATTGTAATAATCTCTTAGCTGGTCTCCCTCTCTCCCGCCCCCCTACAATCCATTCTGAATGCCTCTGCCAGGCTCATCCACCTCACCAGCCACCCTGTCTCTGCTGCTCCCCTCTGCGAGTCCCTTCACTGGCTCCCCATCCACTGCAAAATTAAATTCACTTTTGAATTGACTTTTGAAATAAACTCAAAAAAACACATTCATAAGGGGCATGCTAAAATAAATAATTTTAAAAAGGCCAACTTTATTAAAATAAAGGAAGCTCTCAATGTCATTGACTGGCAGAAACTCTTTCACGGGAAAAACACTGAGGATAAGTGGAATATCTTTAAACTAACACTAGAAAAGTACACGTCACAATATATTCCACTGGTTAATAAATATAAAAGAAACAGACTGAAACCAATGTGGCTTAGTAGGAAGGTAACTAAGGAAATGAAAAATAAAAAGAAGGCATTTAAAGCTTTTAAATCTGATAAATCTGAGGCATCCTATAAAGCATATAGGGCAGCCAATAAAGCATGTAAAAATGCGATTAGATGGGCTAAACTAGAAAATGAAAAAGAAATAGCCAAAGAGAGCAAGACCAACCCTAAAAGATTCTTTAGGTACATAAATTCTAAAAAACCCAAGAGTGAAAATGTAGGTTCACTAAAATCTGAGTCAGGGTTATTGTTAACTGAAGATCAGGATAAAGCAGAAATTTTAAATGATTATTTTTCTTCAGTATTTATCAAAGAGAAACCTATAACAGGAGACATGAAAGTCATTAATAAAAACTTACTAATACAAAGTGACTGGTTGACTCAGGACAAGGTTTTACACAAATTAAACAATGTGAATGTTAATAAAGCCCCAGGGCCAGATGGAATTCACCCGCGAGTACTAAGAGAGCTATGTGTTGAAATATGTAAACCTCTGTTCTTAATCTTTCAAGATTCTTTTCTTTCAGGAATAGTACCAGAGGATTGGAGAAAAGCTGACGTGGTCCCTATATTTAAGAAAGGTTTAAAATTTGTGCCTGGGAATTATAGACCTGTGAGCTTAACATCTGTGGCTGGGAAAGTATTTGAGGGGTTACTAAGGGATAATATTCAGGAATTTATTGGGAGGTATAATGTAATTGGCAAAAATCAGCATGGTTTCATGAAACACAGATCATGTCAGACTAACCTAATTACGTTCTATGAGGAAGTAAGTAGAAGTATAGATCAGGGGGTCGCAGTGGATGTGATTTACTTAGATTTTGCCAAAGCTTTCGACACAGTTCCACACAAAAGGTTACTATTTAAATTAAGAAAAAATGGTCTAGATGAAAATACTTGTTCTTGGATAGAAAACTGGCTAAAAGATAGGGTACAGAGAGTGGTCATAAATGGTACATTTTCAAGATGGACACCAGTGGTAAGTGGTGTCCCTCAGGGGTCTGTTATAGGACCAATACTATTCAATTTATTTATAAATGACCTTGAGATAGGCATTGAAAGTCATGTATCAGTATTTGCAGATGACACAAAGCTAGGAAAAGTAATACAATGTGAGCAGGATGTTACTTCGCTGCAGAGGGATTTAGATAGATTGGGGGACTGGGCACTTAAATGGCAGATGAAATTTAATCTAGATAAATGTAAAGTTATGCACTTTGGAGTGAAGAACACACAAGCAATTTATACCCTAAATGGTACAGAGTTAGGGAAATCCAAGCAGGAGAAGGATTTGGGAATAATCATAGACTTCAAACTAAGTAACAATGTGCAATGTCAAACAGCAGCCGCCAAGGCCAGCAAAGTACTGGCATGCATTAAAAGGGGAGTTCACTCACGGGATGAAAACATAATTTTGCCTCTGTATAAATCAATGGTCAGGCCGCACCTTGAATATGCCGTGCAATTTTGGGCACCTGTCTTAAAAAAAGATATTATATCGTTAGAAAAAGTGCAGAGACGGGCAACTAAATTAATAAGGGGGATGGAAGGGTTAAGTTATGAGGAAAGACTAACAAGCTTAAACCTGTTTAGTTTAGAGAAAAGGCGCCTTAGAGGGGATCTGATAACCTTATATAAATATATACGGGGCCATTATCAACCATTGTCTGATAACCTATTCATTAACAGGACTATACATAGGACAAGGGGTCATCCATTTAGACTGGAAGAAAGAAAATTTAGCTTAAAGCATAGGAAGGGTTATTTTACGGTGAGAACAATAAAGCTGTGGAATTCTCTGCCTGTTGAGGTGGTTGGGTCAGAGTCTGTACAGACTTTTAAAAAACGACTGGATGACTTCCTGCAGACACAGAATATTAAGGGTTATAATATTTAATATGTGGGTAAAAGCTTCTTGATCCAAGGAGAAATCTGACTGCCATTCTGGGGTCAAGAAGGAATTTTTTCCCAGTATGTTGCATATTGGCGAGCGCTTCAGACTGGGTTTTTTGCCTTCTTTTGGATCAACAGCAGTAGGTTATGTGGGAGAGGCTGAACCCGATGGACGCATGTCTTTTTTCAGCCTATATAACTATGTAACTATGTAACTATGTAACAATCCTTATCCTGACCTACAAAACCCTCACTAACTCAGCTCCCCACTACCTGTCCTCACTAATCACCAAATACACCCCAGCCCGCTCCCTAAGATCAAACAGTGACCTGTGCCTAGCTTCTCCCCGCATCACCTCTTTCCATGATAGACTGCAGGATTTCTCACACGCAGCCCCCATCCTCTGGAAAGCTCACTGTCGTACTGTCAGACTTTCCCCTAGTTTCTCTTTCAAACGCTCCCTTAAGACTTTCCTATTTAGGGAAGCCTACCACCCGATTCACTGACGCAACCAGTCCATCACTCTCACTTTGCAGCCCATCACTCTCACCTTGCAGTCCATCACTCTCACCTTGCAGTCCTCTCCTCCTGTTTCCAACCCCAACCCTTCTAGATTGTGAATTCCCATGGGAATAGGGCCCTCGTTTCCTCCTTTACTGTTTTGCCAAATGTTGTTCAATGTATTGTAACCCTGTCTACATTGTGCCCATTGTACAGCATTGCGGAATATGCAGGCGCTTTATAAATAAATAATAAAGATTAATAATACCATTTATTAGCTAGAGGGAATTTTCTCCGGAATGCTCTTAAAGGGCCACTCTACGCACCCATACATCTTTAGCTAATGAAAGTGGAAAGGCGTCCCCCTTACTATCTTCCCCCCTTTCGCTCAAGCCTGTTTGGTCGATATTGCTGTGTGTGAACCAGGGGAGGGTATCTGCTCTAACATCTGTCACTTGGCAGATGAGATTTTAATATCCCACCTGCCAGGGACCAACTTGGGGACTGAGGATGTCACCACGCTCTGCTGAGTCTTTACTTCACTGTCTAACAGGAAAGAGCTGGGAGATTCATTCTCTGTATAAAATATTTAAAACAGGGGCTAATCGTCTAAGCAAAACATTTGCTATTGTTGGTTTTTTACTCACCAGCTCCAAAGAGATCATTAACGATGTTCACTATCTTCTGGTCGGACAGTTGGACACCGGCGTTGTCGTTGGCCTTCTTCTCTTGGGAGTGCTGGATCAGAGAGTCGGTAATATCACGGGTGCAATTCTAAAATAAAGAAAAAAAAAACATGATTACCGTGGTATGAAATCAGTTACCAGGCTCATTGAAGGTTAGGTTGACCTCTGAGATGTGTATTTTTTTTATAGATCTTTTTGTTTCTTTGGTTTGGTGGATCCGAATCACAATACAAAAGTCACATTGGCCAAATGATGTGTCAAATAGATTATATAACGCCATGTTCTGAAGAAGTGACCATGTGCGCTTAGTTCTCACCTTATCATATGTTCTGTAGTGCTCCTGGACAATGTTTTGTATGAAGGACAGGACCCTCTTGTTGATGTCTATGAAGTTCTTCATGCTGCGGTTTGGAAAGTACTGCAGGATAGGGATGAAGTCGGCAGGATTACCCGAAGCAGCACCTGCTCCAAACTCATCTGTCAGATTCACCAACTTCAGGAACTCTTGATCGTCATGGTCATAGCGTTTTCCAAAGCACATGGCACAGATGACATTTGCGACAGAGACGACCATGTACCTGTAGGGGTCAAACTCTCCTTTCTCCATGAGCTGCTGGAACTTCTTTAATAGATAAGCGCACTCTTTGTCGATATGTTCTTCCAGCAAGTTTGCACCAGCGGATGTGCTTGAGGAGGTGGCAAATGTTTTGAGGGCGTTCTGTGCCAACCTACGGCGGGCTCTCCATACTTCACCAGAATCGCTGCTGAATGTCATACTCTGTCCGTCTCCAACCAAGCGGAAGGTGAAGAGATCGGGACGCCCTGAGAATACATCACCTTGCTTGAGCAACGCTTGACGAATGGTTTCCAGTCCACTGAGCACCAACACCGGCTTTGTGCCGATATGGATTTGCAGCACATCACCATACGTTTCGCTCATTTTGGTGAGACTTAGGTGAGGGTTTTTGCTCAGTTGCAGCAGATTACCAATAACAGGTAGAGGCATTGGACCCGGTGGTTTCTTTGTTCCTTTTGGAATGTTCTGCCTGAATGATTTGATGAGCAGGAATACCAAGGCAAACACCACGGAAGCCACGAGCATCTCTGTGCCGGAAACTTTGCCGATAAAACCAGATATGAAATTTGCCATTTCTTCCACCTGAAAATAAACAAAGTTGGGAAATTGTAATTAAATATTGTTTTAATATCACTTTTCTTTATACCTTGCGGCAATGTAGAGGATGACCCAACAGCAAATATGAAACATTATGCAATATATTGAGTCACAGCCATATAGAATACCTAGGGGACTAGATGTGTCAGGTGTAAACGATTCCAAAACTAACAACTCTTGGCCGCTAACCGCAGTTGTCAGATAATTAGGGTTTTGAAGCCCAACACATGGCCATTAGTAAGGGAGACTGCTATTTGGAATCTAAGGAACCAACAGTAGATTTATGTCCAAAACTAAGGCTAATTTATCAAATACAGCAGTATTAATGCTTACGTGTACACATAACAAGCTCTATTCTGACAATATTGTACAGCAATGGTCCCCAACCCTGCTCTTCACGTCCCCCTAACAGGGCAGGTTTTAAGGATCACCTTGGGGAAATGCAGACTGAATCCTGCAATCACTGAGTCGCAAATCATATCACCTGTGCTTTGCTTCACATATCCGGCAAACCTGACCTGTTGAGTACCTGAGGACTAGGATTGGGAACCACTGGTATTATATTGCCATTGCATGCAGTATTATAGTGTTTCTGTTCCAAGTGTGTGCTTTTATTCTCTTGATTTGTAATTATGCTTTGTAAGATCAAATTTCCTCTCTGGAGCTTGTTATTGCAAGTTCCAAACACACTCATCTTACATGAAAGAGCAACATGAAAAAGGAAAGCGCCATAATTGCCCTTTGCCCAGCCCTTTCGAATAGTAGTCCAGGTTGCCTTTGATGGCCATTCTCTGCAGGAGGAGATTACAGATGGACAAACTTTGACATCAACCGCCTCTTACTTAAGTTGCATGGGTAGATGTAACAAGGTAATGCGGTTTAGGAAACAGGTGACCAAGGACATCAAAAGAATGAAAGTGAACTTTATTAGATCTAAGTGATTGCGAATCTCATTAAAATCAAATTGTTATTAAAATGAGTAATGTAAACCACAGGAGTCGCAACCACTTACAGAATCCAGACAGAAACAAGAAAATCATAAATTATTGATATATTTTATTATTCTCCTACGAATACATAGATTTTCTTATATACACACAAAATTGGCTGCACTCGTTTATATATAAACAATAAACTTTTATTTTAAGTTACTAAAAAGTGAAACCGACGTTTCGGCTCTCTCTGGAGCCATTTTCAAGGTTGAAAATGGCTTGAAAATGGCTCCAGAGAGCCGAAACGTCGGTTTCACTTACCGGTAATTTTATTTTTTTTCATTCAAATATTTTTTTATTTTAAAAGATATCACAAGATACATCCAAAGAAAAGAAAATAACTTGTGACAGGTATAACAGGCGACATTCCAATAAAATAAAATAACGTGTCACAAATGTCACAACAGGGGTAAGTGTCGGGATAATAGAACAGCAAGGAATACATAGGTCACCACCCATAACATAACAAAAGGTGAATCTCCTGGTAGGGAAGCACCGGGGAGAAAAAGAAAAGAGAAAAGAAGAAAGGGGGAGGGGAGACGGCGAAACCAGGAAACCGTGCCACTCCTGGCACACTCCTAATCGAGGCCATGGAGGCAAATTATCACGGGACCCAAAAATCCGAGGGCCAAGTGCGATAAAGTCGTAGTGGCGCACCCCGGGGTTTATCCAGGAAATGCCAAAAAGGAGAGAAAAAAAAATGGGGAAGGAAGAAGTGGCAAATGCCATAACTGTGACACTCCTGGCACGCTCCCGAAGGAGGCCCAGGAGGGACAACGTCACAAGTAGGGATGAGCCGAACACCCCTGAGTTTGGTTCGCATTCGAACTTTTCAAAAGTTTGAATTCGAATTCAATACAAGTCAATGGGACTCAAAATTCGATTTTTAGAGTGCCCTCCAAGAGGGCATATATGCTATATATTTGTCATAAAAGGTGTATGGGGGTCCGGGTAGTGCCCTGGGGGACAGGAAACAAGGACAAAAAGTAAAAAAAAAATACGTTTTTAACCCCTTCACTGCTGACGACGTGTTGGACACGTCCTCAGTTACTCCCGCTGTATGCTGAGGACGTGTCCCACACGTCATCAGCTTTGCGGGACCCCCGGTGCAGATATTCACCTCTCTGTCCGGGGTCCCGCGGCGTTCTGACTTCAGCGTCCTCAGACGCTGAAGTCAAGCTCCTCCCAACGTAAATGATGTCATCGCGCCATACGCGATGACGTCATTTCCAGGCGACCCCCCGGCAATGCCGGGAGATCGCCTGGAAGGGAGGGGGGGATCCGTTCGGATCCCTCTCCCTCCCGATCGGGAGGTCCCACAAAAAAAAAGCCAGTCACTGCTTAAAAGGGGAGAGTCTCCCCTTTTAAGCGGTGCCTGGCTTTAACCCCTTAGGCACCGGGTCACACTTCGGCGCCTTGCGGCGCCGAAGTGTGGCCTAGCTCCGGTGGGGGCAGCCATCCTGGATGGCGGCTCCACCCCCGGGTCCCCCCTCCCTGCCTGACGTCCTCACGCATAGCGTGATGACGTCAGATAGCTGGGGAACCCCTAGCTGCCCGGAATCCCCTGGTGGAGATAGGGGTTCATTTGAGGGTTCACAGAGATGCTGTGAGGTTGTGTATACAGATGCTGTGAGGTTGTGTATAGAGATGCTGTGAGGCGGTGTATAGAGATGCTGTGTATAGAGATGCTGATGGGGCTGTGTATAGAGATGCTGAGAGTTTGTGAATAGAGATGCTGATGGGGTTGTGTATAGAGATGCTGTGAGGCTGTGTATAGAGATGCTGTGAGGCTGTGTATAGAGATGCTGTGTATAGAGATGCTGATGGGGTTGTGTATAGAGATGCTGTGAGGTTGTGTATAGAGATGCTGTGAGGCTGTGTATAGAGATGCTGTGAGGTTGTGTATAGAGATGCTGTGAGGCTGTGTTTAGAGATGCTGATGGGGTTGTGTATAGAGATGCTGTGTTTAGAGATGCTGATGGGGTTGTGTATAGAGATGCTGTGTATAGAGATGCTGATGAGGCTGTGTATAGAGATGCTGTGAGGTTGTGTATAGAGATGCTGATGGGGCTGTGTATAGAGATGCCATGTGGCGCCGAAGTGCGGCCTAGCTCCACCCCCGGGTCCCCCCTCACTGCCTGATGTCCTCATGCATAGCGTGATGACGTCAGATAGCCGGGGAACCCCTAGCTGCCCGGAATCCCCTGGTGGAGATAGGGGGTTCATTTGAACCGTGGCAGCTAGGGGGTCATGGAGGGTGTCAATCGAAAGGCCTTAGCATGGCCTTTCGAATGATACCCAACATGACCAGGTATAAAGTACAAAATAAAGCCGGAAGCCGCGGTTCTCGGCCCGGCCTGGCTGTGCTCCGTGTGGCGCTTCCCCTTCTCTTGCGCCGGGGCCTCATCTCCCCTCCCCCCGGAGCCATGCCAGGCCCTCAGGCTGGGAGCAGAGCCCGGGTTTATGCCGACGTCAACAGCTTGAGAAGCCGCGAGTACTGGGACTATGAGGCGCATGTCCCCACCTGGGGGAACCAGGAGGATTACCAGCTGGTTAGAAAGCTCGGTCGTGGAAAGTACAGTGAGGTGTTTGAAGCCATAAACATCACAAACAACGAGCGTGTGGTGGTGAAGATCCTGAAGCCCGTGAAGAAGAAGAAGATCAAGCGAGAGGTGAAGATATTGGAGAACCTGCGGGGCGGCACCAATATTATCCGACTGATTGACACCATCAAGGATCCCGTGTCAAAGACTCCGGCCCTCGTGTTCGAATACATCAATAACACGGATTTTAAGCAGCTGTATCAGGTCCTGACAGACTATGACATCCGCTACTACATGTATGAGCTGCTGAAGGCCCTGGATTACTGTCACAGTCAGGGCGTGATGCACCGAGACGTCAAGCCTCATAATGTGATGATCGACCATCAGCAGAAAAAGCTGCGGTTAATAGATTGGGGCCTGGCAGAATTTTACCACCCGGCACAGGAATACAATGTGCGTGTGGCCTCCCGCTACTTCAAGGGTCCAGAGCTGCTGGTGGATTACCAGATGTATGATTACAGTCTGGACATGTGGAGCCTGGGCTGTATGCTGGCCAGTATGATCTTCCGTAAGGAGCCGTTCTTCCACGGCCAGGACAACTACGACCAGCTGGTGAGAATCGCCAAGGTGCTGGGCACGGACGAGCTGGTCGGATATCTGAAGAAATATCACATAGAGCTGGATCCTCACTTTAACGACATCCTGGGCCAGCATTCACGGAAACGCTGGGAGAACTTCCTGCACAGCGAGAACCGGCATCTGGTGAGCGCCGAGGCCCTGGACATGTTGGACAAGTTACTGCGCTATGATCATCAGCAGAGACTGACGGCGCGGGAGGCCATGGAGCACCCCTACTTCTATCCCATCGTGAAGGAGCAGCAGGCGCAGACAGACGGCACTCTGGGTCCTGGCAGCCTGTCAGCCGCTCGATGAGGGCAAAGGATTGTGGGATGCCGCTGCGGTTCTCACCATGTTTCCGTGAGCAGGACCCCTTCCTGGTATGAGCCGCAGGAAAAGGCGTACAGCCCGAGGGGGCCACCCGGATTCCTTCTTTTCAGTCCCCGAGACCCAGCGACGACGGACGGGCTGCGCACTCACATGTTGGACTGTGACCCCAGACCTCTCCCACCCCTTTCTTACTCTGGAGGGTAGGAAGATTTGGAGTCTGCGTATATGTACCCTCGGTTGACCCTTTGCCATTTGGACAGAGCTTCCTCCAGGGGCTGGTCAGGTGTTTCCAAGCAAACCTTGCAGGGACGTTGATGTCTGCCAGCACATGGCAAGACGCTAGGGGAAGGGTCACCATGCGGGGGTGGCGGTCAGGTGGAGCGCTATGTTACAGGGTAATACTATGACAGTTTTGCAGCAATACCCCCTGTACCCACAATACTCTTCGTGTTTTTTTTAACAATCCCCAGGGATGTTGCAGGTTTTTCCGGCCGCGGTGGTGAGTTTACAGTGTTTGGTTTTCCTGGTGAGCGTGCTACAAAGGTGACGTTGGCAGCACCTCCAGAGCCGCCATTTTAGTTTAGAGACTCTGCTTCTTTTTTTCTCTCGTACGGAGCCCCCGCCGCCGTGGCGGCAGGGGGCGGAGTCTGGCCAGTCATCCCTCACCAATGTTTGTTTCTGCCTTTTGGTTTAATGGACAATCCACCGAAGGGGCCGCCTCGACCTACCGCTAGTTGGTCGTATGGTTTGCTCACCCTTTATTTTCGCTGCCCGACGGGAACCGAGTCTTTGTGATACCCTCCCTGTGTGGCACCCTCTTACCCCCTGCCCAGTACGGGCCAGCTCACTGGTGCCCAGTGGCTCTAAACCCGTTCTCGTTGTTCAAGCTACCCTCGGTAACTGCTCTCTGCCAAAGCTTGGGATCCAGGCCGCGCCGCATCTCTGCTTCTTAGTCTGCAGCTGCAAATTTGGAAATGGACTTCTCTGAGGGGATAAAAGACAGTTTCCACGTGCTTTTCTTTTGTTGTGTGTGTGTGTAAACGCACGGGGTCACTGGATCTGCCAGTCACGGCATAACCCCTCCTTTGCCAAACAGGTCGTGCGGCTCTCTGGCAATGGAGGGGTTACTTCTTCGGTCTGTAACACTGATGGGCGGAGAGGTCTGATACACCCTGTATGTTCCTGCCATATTGAGGGACCCCACCTTTGTATCAATGTATCGGGCGGCATATTGCAACTTTCTGAGGGTTCTGGGAGTGTCACCCGTTGCTCTCTGTACCGTCACGGTGGCCGGCCAGAGCCTGTGAGTGTTAACGGGCTGCAACCGCACATACACCTTTAATAGCCCGGATGTGTTTGTATGGTGAGCAGGGCAATACCATCCCAGTGCCTTTCCAGTAAGGATGGGCCGACGGGGCCCCTAAACATACTGTCTGCCCCCTTTGGAATTCTGTCTA
>RXON01001131.1:0-14396 GCA_009667805.1 Leptobrachium leishanense | reverse complement strand
TATATGCTACAGTTTGAAAAATCTTTAATGAAGGTTTCAGTATTGTCTACATTTGAAAATTCTTTGGAGTCTATTTGTATGTATCTACATCCCTTGAATTTACCGCATTTGTATGTACCTTTCTGACTCTATATGTGACAAGTGGATAATGTCACTGACTTTGAAAAGAAGAAAAGATTATTTTTTTATGTTTTAATATATATTTTTAAGTTTTACATGGTCGTATTTGGCATCATTGGAAAGTCCAGACACTGGTTCATGATTTTCTAAGTACTTAGCATGTGCTGCTATACAGCTCTCAGCTTAAACACAGTGCTACGTAATGTTGGCACTATATACATAGATATATACAGTACAATAATAATAATAACACAGGTTTCTATAACTGTACAAATGATTTTATAGCAGTATTTTACCCTGATTGTGTTTTTTTATTATTATTTTATTAGTTTGGAAATCTGAAGACAAAGCTCCGTGGATTCCGTATGATGCAAAACTCAACATCTCTCTCTGACAGCCCAATGCTCACAAAAATATACAACAGCAAGGCAGCAGAGCTCGGGAGGGTGATTCTCACGGGTCCCATCATCCTCTCTTTCTGCTATTTCCTCTACTTCGCCATTGTGATCCTTCATTTCTATTATTCTTCACCTCGTGTCAGAGAACAAGCTCGTTATGTGCTCTTCGCCCACATGATCATTAATGACACACTGTATCTTGGTCTATCGCTCATTTTTATACTGGCTTCTCTGTTTCTTTTGTACATGCCCGTCCCTATCTGCTTCGTCATACTGATGTTGGCCACTACAACATTTAAAATCACTCCTTATAACCTGGCGGTCATGGCCTTGGAGCGCTATGCCGCTATCTGCTTTCCCTTGAGGCATGTGACACTTTGCACACCACAGAGATCGAATGTTGCCATTGCACTCATATGGGCGATTGGAATGGCCCCCAGTATTGCCGATATTTTTGCCCTCAGTATGTCGTCTGAAAGAGAATTCCTCTACCTTAGTGTGATCTGCAATCGGGAAACGATGACCAGAAATGCTCTTCAAAGCTTCATAAGATCCTCCAGCTCAATAGGCAGCTTGACTCTTGTAGCTGTTATCATTCTTTTCACGTATGTCAAGGTCATGTTGGTAGCCCGACAGATAAGTTCAGGGAGCTCTTCTGCTTCCAAGGCCAGTAAAACCGTTTTGCTCCACGCATTCCAGCTTCTCCTATGTATGGTGTCTTTAACCACAACCTTTACAGAGTCATACCTGCGAGAACATGTTCTCTTGCTCTCTTTGGGAAACTTCATCCTGCTAATGTGTCTTCCGAGGTTTTTGAGTCCTTTACTCTATGGGATGAGGGATGAGGTCTTCAAGCAATGTGTTCGAAAGCTGTACCCACAGAGGTTGAGGTCATGCACGTGCAGTCGATTTCGGTCAAATAATTGCATTACGAGTGTCTCCTAGAAAACCATTATTAACGGTGAAGAGAATTCATTATGTTATGCACTGTCTACAAATAAAATGTATCGACAACTCCGATGTCAACCATCATGGTACTATAAGAGGGTAGACACCTGTAACAAATAATTTCAGTTGCCTCCGTTTCTCAGCCTCCTGCAGACGCATTGACAGTGTGTACTGAAGACATAAAACATATAAACCATGAAAATTTTGAGCAGAAGAGGGTAAAAGTAAGTTTTCTCTCAACCTGACGCTACAACTCAAGGTCCCAATTCCGTCTTAGTGCTTGTGTGCACCGGCACTTCCCTGCATCCGTGCCGTTTTGACAGGGAGGGCCAACCACCGGACATGAAAAGTCCTCTCCGTCAAAAAGCTAGATGGACGCTGACAGGAATACACTTTGCGCAGGGGCGCACAGAGTGGAAGGAACGCCCACTCTCTCGGACGTTCCTTCCACTCTCTGTTAAATGCTTGTGTGGCGCCGGCCTTAGAAGGAATTAGAGAGCTGCAAAGACATGCATTTGGTGGAAGATGTCGGGACTCCCTAATATGTACTTTTTATGAGTCCTAGCCGGAAATAAATACTAGTATCCTCTCCTGTTGTCCATAGGTTCAAAGCAAGATGAGGTCTATGTTATCTTATGGGAACGAGCTTATTAGCAGAAGTACACCAGAGAAATATTTGTTCTCCATAACTTTCAATTCATGGTGAAAAGAGATGGTGGATCCTGTCTTCTGCTCCTCAAGCTGTGTCAGCTTGGTCTCTGTGACACCGCTCTCTCCTGGTTCTCTTCCTACCTCTCGCTTCACTCCTTCAGTGTCTCCTTTGCTGGTGCCTCTTCACCACAGTTCTTTTTTCAGTTGGGGTACCTCAAGGTTCTGTTCTGGTCCCCTACTCTTCTCAATCTATACTGCCTCTCAGGGCAACCTCAAATATCATCTCTATGCTGACGATACTCAAATCTAACTTTCCTCTCCCGATCTCTCTCCTCCGGTGCTGGACCGTGTTACAGCCTGCCTCTCAGCTGTCTCTGACTGGATGACTTCCCGTTTCCTCAAGCTCAAGCTCTCAAAAACGGAACTTCTTATTTTCCCTCCCTCTAAGATCTCGATTCCTGCGCCCATTTCCCTTCAGGTGAATGGTGCCACCATTATTTCTACCTCCCAGGCTCATTGCCTTGGGGTCCTCCTGGACTCCGATCTATCCTTCACTCCTCGCACTCAGTCTCTAACCAAATCTTGCTGCTGCCACCTAAAAAACATTGCACACATCCATTCTTAATCCAGACTCTACTAAAACGCTCGTCCAATCTCTTATTATCTCCCGCCTTGACTATTGCAACCTCCTTCTCTCTGGCCTTAAGAGATCCCAGATTATCTCTCTGCAGTCTGTTATGAACGCCTATGCCAGATTCATACACTTCACCTCCTGCACCTCTCACACCTCACCCCTCTGTCAATCTCTACAATGGCTCCCTGTTTCCTTTAGAATCCAATTCAAAATACTGGTGCTCACCTACAAAGCTCTCCATAACCGCGTCCCTGCCTACATCTCCACCCTTATTAACAGGTACATCCCGACACGACCACTACGCTCTACCAATGATCTGATGCTATCAGTTCCTCATACCACACCCCTAACTCTCGCCTTCAGGACTTCTCCCGAGCTGCCCCTTTCTATGGAACTCCCCCTTTCTATGGAACTCCTTCCCCACAACATTAGACTCTCCGTCTCTCCAGTCCTTCGAGAAGTCTCTGAAAACACATTGCTTTAGAGAAGCCTATAGGCTCACAACATGATCCCCACACTGTCATTTCCTGCTCCTCTTCCCATTCAGCCCTCCTGCAACCTTACTTCACTTCTTATTTACTCTCACCTAATGTGTCACCCCTCTCCTCTTAGATTGTAAGCTCTTGAGCAGGGTCCTCCCTCCTTCTGTTCCGTGTGTAACATATATGTATATTTATTTTTCTGTCTCTCCCATTATACAGCGCTAAGGAATTTATTGGCGCTTTATAACTACTTGTAACTGTAACTGTCCTCCTGTTCATCCAAGGACCAGAAGTCAGATATTGTTTTGTTAAAATTTTTTAAAAAAATTATTGGTTAGAGCAGGGCTCAAGATTTCAAGTCCCAAGCTACTAGCCAGACCTTAAGAGTTACTCGCCACCAGTTGCCCCACCTACTCTGCCCTGAACTCCGCCCCTAAACACACCCTCTTAAATTATCTTCTGAAATTACACTGTTAAAGGTTTTATTCAGAATAAAGTTACAAAAATAAATAACTTTAATAACCGGACCGAGAGCCCAGATACATGTATATCCAGACATCAGACCCAAGTAATATCTTCCAAGTACAGACTCCTCTCCAACGGTTTTTAGGACCAAATTAATTTGGGGTTTATTCATCCGATATATCAAGGGGGACCGAATCCTCTCTTTTAATTGTTCATATGCCAGATTATCAATAGAAGTTAGAAGACCCCAGACACAGTTTTTCCCCTTGGATGCTTATACAGACGGATCCATTAATATTCGTGTGAGGTACTTCCATCCCCATTGCTTTTCTTTTTTTTGCTCTTTCCGTATCACTCATCTTTCTTTAAAAAATAGATCTATTTTGCGGAACCTCAAACACCTACGCCACCATTACACCAATTATGACCCCTCACGGGAGATGTTAGTTCTGCCAAGGGCCCCCTTTAAATAATTTCTCTCTCTCCTCCCGTCGTAATTCATTCCTCTCCCCCCCTGCAATTTATTTCTCCCCCTCCCCTGCAATTTATTTCCCATCCTCCCCTGCAATTTATTTCTCCCCTGCAATTTATTTCCCCCCTCCAGTGTAATTTATTTCCCCCTCCCCTGCAATTTATTTCCCCTCCTCCCCTGCAATTTATTTCCCCCTCCCTGCAATTATTTCCCCTCCTCCACTGCAATTTATTTCCCCCTCCAGTGCAATTTATTTCCCCTCCCCAGCAATTTATTTCCCCTCCTCCCCTGCAATTTATTTCCCCCTCCCCTGAAATTATTTCTCCCCCTCCCTGCAATTTATTTCCCCTCCAGTGCAATTTATTTCTCCCCCTCCCCAGCAATTTATTTCTCCCCCTCCCTGCAATTTATTTCCCTCCTCCCTACAATTTATTTCCCCTCCTCCCCTGCAATTTATTTCTCCCTCCCTAAATTTATTCTCCCCCTCCCCTGCAATTTTATTCCCCCCTCCAGTGCAATTTATTTCTCCCCCTCCCCAGCAATTTATTTCTCCCCCTCCCCTGCAATTTATTTCCCCTCCTCCCCTGCAATTTATTTCCCTCCTCCAGTGCAATAAATTTCTCCCCTCCCCTGCAATTTATTTCTCCCCCTCCCCTGCAATTTATTTCCCCCCTCCAGTGCAATTTATTTCTCCCCTCCCCAGCAATTTATTTCTCCCCTCCCCTGCAATTTATTTCTCCCCTCCCCTGCAATTTATTTCCCCTCCAGTGCAATTTATTTCCCCCTCCAGTGCAATAAATTTCTCCCACTCCCCTTCAATTTATTTCTCCCCCTCCCCTGCAATTATTTCCCCCCTCCAGTGCATTTTATTTCCCCCTCCAGTGCAATAAATTTCTCCCCCTCCCTGCAATTATTTTCTCCCCCTCCCCTGCAATTTATTTCCCCCTCCAGTGCAATTTATTTCTCCCCCTCCCCAGCAATTTATTTCTCCCCCTCCCCCGCAATTTATTTCCCCTCCTCCCCTGCAATTATTTATCCTCCTCCCCTGCAATTTATTTCCCCCTCCCAGCAATTTATTTCTCCCCTCCCCTGCAATTTATTTCCCTCCTCCAGTGCAATTTATTTCCCCCCTCCAGTGCAATAAATTTCTCCCCCTCCCCTGCAATTTATTTCTCCCCCCCCTGCAATTTATTTCCCCCTCCAGTGCAATTTATTTCTCCCCTCCCCAGCAATTTATTCTCCCCCTCCCCTGCAATTTATTTCTCCCCCTCCCCTGCAATTATTTCCCCCCCTCCAGTGCAATTTATTTTCCCCCCTCCAGTGCAATAAATTTCTCCCCCTCCCCTGCAATTTATTTCTCCCCCTCCCCTGCAATTATTCCCCCCTCCAGTGCAATTTATTTCCCCCCTCCAGTGCAATTTATTTCTCCCCTCCCCAGCAATTATTTTCCCTCCTCCAGTGCAATTTATTTCCCCCCTCCAGTGCAATAAATTTCTCCCCCTCCCCTGCAATTTATTTCTCCCCCTTCCCTGCAATTTATTTCCCCCTCCAGTGCAATTTATTTCTCCCCTCCCCAGCAATTTATTTCTCCCCTCCCCTGCAATTATTTCTCCCCCTCCCCTGCAATTTATTCCCCCCCTCCAGTGCAATTTATTTCCCCCTCCAGTGCAATAAATTTCTCCCCTCCCCTGCAATTTATTTCTCCCCCTCCCCTGCAATTTATTTCCCCCCCTCCAGTGCAATACATTTCTCCCCCTCCCCTGCAATTTATTTCCCCCTCCAGTGCAATTTATTTTCCCCCCTCCAGTGCAATAAATTTCTCCCCCTCCCTTTACCTGTCCTCGCGAGTAGTAGAATGAGGGGGTGGGGATAATACCTGCTTCCCTCACTCGCTGGGGCTCACCGGATCCTCCTGCACACTGTGCCCGGAAGATGAGGGGTGCAGCGTGAAGGGAGATCCAGCGTGCAGCAGCGAGGTCCGGTAAAAGGGGGGTGGGAGAAGGAATTTGCACCTCCCTATTGTGGCACTCTGAGTTCTCTCGATGCTGCACTCACTGATTCCGCTTCGGGGAGACGGGTTGAACCTCTTTCTGATCTCTGAGTTTTGCTCGGCACACTCGCCTGTGATCCGTTTGCTGCACCATGTGAACGGAACACGGGAAACTGCGCCGAGCAAACATCCCGAATCAGTAAGAGGTTCAACCCGGCGTCTCCCCGAAGCAGCATCAGTGAGTGCAGCATTGAGACACAGAGCTACAGCTACAGCAGGAAAAGGGCATGTGGAGCTGTTAGCGTGACTTCGGCCGGTTGAAAATAAATTTAAAAAAAAAAACGTCTGCCACTGGAATACGCAGTGCAGGCAGCATTGCCCGTGTGTGCAGTTCCACTGTTTTATTATATGACCCAGACATATTATATATCGTTCTTTCCGACGGACTCGGCAGATTCATAATATATCATTATTATATGTATACGTCATGTCCTGCCTGTATATTATAACAAAAAATGCAATAACATTTGAATTTAATAATTTACAATGTGCCAAGTGTTTTGTTTTTTTCACATTTTAACATGCGAGTGCTTGCGGTTATATTTTCGATGAGTTGCGCTTGTTAAAAAAAATTAGAAATGGGGACTCGTTAATTTTTTCAGGGGAAAATTATGCGATTTTTAACAAACGCACCCCATAGAAAAATCGTTAGTGCAGCATCATTGCTCACATTATGATTGAAATGGGAACAATCTCAGCCCGCACCGGAATCACAGCCGATTGCTGCACTCAGCGCGTCTATAGCACAGGAGAACCACTTGGCTGGATGCGCTGAGCAGCCGAGTGCTTAAAGGGAAAGACACAGCATGATTTTTGATTATTTGTTATATTCACTTATTTTATTCTTTCCATTTTAAATCTGTAAATTTCATGCTGGATTCCACATGATTTATTATTTATTCTACGATATTCGCTCCTTTTCACATTCTCACCGTTTCTCATGGATATTCTTGTCCACACGGACACATTGGCAAATAAAGGCGTGTTTTGAGTGAGAATTTATCTAGGATTTTACTGTCAGTTTGTCCTCAGAGTCAGAGCGACTAAGGCTGGGGTCAGACGAACGCAGTGTTAACGTCCGTGTTGCCGCACATAAGTACGTCCGTGATAGCATACAATTGTGTTAAGGCTGGGGTCAGACGAGCGTAGTGTTCACGTCCGTGATTGCGCCTAAAAGTACGTCCGTGATAGCATGAAAGAAAGTCCATTGGAGCCTGACACATGAAGTACGTCCGCACTGAACTGCGGACGCACAACGGCCGCGGCAAACGGACGCAGGTTAGGCTAGGGTCAGACGAACGCATTTTTCACGTCGTCCGTGAAAAAGTTCGGTCGAACGAACGTACGTATTTTCCCCGGGAATACGCGATAGCGGTCATACGATGCGCCTTTTCGTCCGTGATTTTGTACGGATCATCAATAAAACACTTTTTGAGTCTGGACGTTATGTTAGCCGGACATGAGCAGCGTCTGACGTCTCCTAATCACACAACACACGCCGCTATGCGGCCGCAGCGCACTCTGTACGTCAGTAGTAGCGTAGTAGTAGCGGTTTGACGTTCTCGAAAAAATGCGTTCGTTGGCCACTTGCGTTGCGCGGACGAACTTTCGTGCGGCCGTTCGTCGTATGTTCCCCGGCATTGGACGTCATTTGCTGCTAGTACGGCCGTGATTTCGTGCGGCTAAACGCACGTTAAAACTGCGCTAGTCTGACCCTAGCCTTAGGCAAGAACGTAATACTGCTAGAACGGACGTGCGGAGTGCGCCACGTCCACAACGTCTGCATAGCTTTGTGTGGGAGTGATGGAGCGTGGTCAGACGGACTGCATTTATTCATCCAGCATTTTTGACGGACAGAATGTTTTATCATTGTAATTTATTTTCCCTGCTACATCAGTCAAAAAATCCGTCAGTGAAAAAAACGGACTGTGTGGCCACTACCTTGTTGTCAGTCAGAAAGTACGTCCGTACTGCACAGACGCACAGTCCGTACAAAATGCGCTCATCTGACCCTAGCCTAAAACCTTCATGGATTCACTTTGGGAAAAGTCTGCGGGTTTTGATATTCGATAAGATTTTTCTTTGCAGGTACAGCAATCAGGGATGTACATGACTTCTTTTTTCGTTTAGTTTTTTTCGGGTCTTTTTTTCATCATTTCAGACAGTTTTTTTTGGTTCATTTCGGTTCGGTGACTCGGTGATTCGGATCGATTCGGGTGCTTAGGAACGAATCGACTGATCAGATCAGTTTGTTTTTCGTTTTTTATGAGTTATTTCATTTTTTATTGCGTATTTAAGAATGGGAAGTAGATTACTACCAATAGAATGAAAGTTTCTATACTTATTTAATCGTTCAAGATTTTTTAGGCATTTTTTGGGTGAAATTTTATGTTTCCTAACTTTTTTAAAGAAACGAGGTTTTTTGACCCATAGGTTTCATGCAGCATATAAATCTGCACACTGCTGGGAAGTTCCTCTTTGGAGTACAATTTAGGCTAGGGTCAGACTAACGCATTTTTCGTGCTGTACGTGAAAAAGTGCGTTTTAACGAATGGACGCATTTTTTCACGGAATACGCGACAGCGGTCATACGATGCGCATTTTCGTCCGTGATTTTGTACGGATCATCAATAAAACCCATTTTGTGTCTGGACGTTATGTTGGCCGGACATTAGCATCGTCTGACGTCTCCTAATCACACACACACGCCTCTAGCTGACGCAGCGCACTCTGTACGTCAGTAGTAGCGGTTTGACGTTCTAGAAAAAATGTGTTCGTTTGCCACTTGCGTTGCGCGGACGAACTTTCGTGCGGCCGTTCTTCGTATGTTCCCCGGCATTGGACGTCATTTGCTGCTAGCACGGCCGTGATTTCATGCGGTTAAGGCTAGGGTCAGACGAACGCATTTTTCACGTTGTCCGTGAAAAAGTGCGTTCGAACGAATGGACGTATTTTTTCACGGAATACACGATAGCGGTCATACGATGCGCATTGATTTTGTACGGATCATCAATAAAACCCTTTTTGCGTCTGGACGTTATGTTGGCCGGACGTGTGCAGCGTCTGACGTCTCCCAATCACGCAAACACGCCGCTATGCGGCCGCAGCGCACTCTGTATGGCAGTAGTAGCGGTTTGACGTTCTCGAAAAAATGCGTTCGTTTGCCACTTGCGTTGCACGGACGAACTTTCGTGCGGCCGTTCGTCGTATGTTCCCCGGCATTGGACGTCATTTGCTGCTAGCACGGCCGTGATTTCGTGCGGCTAAACGCACGTTAAAACTTCGTTCGTCTGACCCTAGCCTAAACGCACGTTAAAAATGCTTTTGTCTGACCTTAGCCTAAGGCTGAGGTCAGACGAGCGTGATTTCTTCGGACTGTACGTCCGTGTACACGGACGTAGGTCAGTACGGAAGACGCAGTAGTGGCCACACAGTCCGTTTATTCACTGACGTATATTTTGACGGATGTAGGAGAGAAAATAAAATAAAAAGCAAAACATTTTGTCCGTGAAAAATGCTGGACGTATAAATGCAGTCCGTCTGACCACGTTCCATCACTCACACACAAAGCTATGCAGACATTGCGGACGCAGCGCACTTTGTGCGGCCGTTCTAGGGGTTGTAACGTTCTTACTCTGCCTTGTGTCCGTGGCCGCGGCGTTGTGTGTCTGCAGTTCAGTACGGACGTACTTAGTGTAACGGGCTCCGATGGGGTTTCTTTCATGCTATCACGGACGTACTTTTAGGCGCAATCATGGACGTGAACACTACGCTCGTCTGACCCCAGCCTAATGCAGCAAATGAATCTGCACACTGCGTGGCAGCACCTCTCTACAGATCGATTGATTTTTTTGTATCAGTTTGTTTTTTATGAGTTATAATTATTGCAGCATATGAATCCACACTGGCGGGAAGATACCAGCAGTGTGCGGATTCATATGCTGCATTAATTATACTGCAGAGAGGCGCTTCCCAGCAATGTGTGGATTCATATGCTGCATTAATTATATTGCAGAGAGGCGCTTCCCAGCAGTGAGTGGATTCATATGCTGTATTAATTATACCGCAGAGAGGTGCTGCCCCGCAGTGTGTGGATTCATATGCTGCATTAATTATACTGCAGAGAGGCGCTTCCCAACAGTGTGTGGATTCATATGCTGCATTAATTATACTGCAGAGAGGCGCTTCCCAGCAATGTGTGGATTCATATGCTGCATTAATTATATTGCAGAGAGGCGCTTCCCAGCAGTGAGTGGATTCATATGCTGTATTAATTATACCGCAGAGAGGTGCCTGCCCGCAGTGTGTGGATTCATATGCTGCATTAATTATACTGCAGAGAGGCGCTTCCCAACAGTGTGTGGATTCATATGCTGCATTAATTATACTGCAGAGAGGCGCTTCCCAGCAGTGTGTGGATTCATATGCTGCATTAATTATACTGCAGAGAGGCGCTTCCCAGCAGCGTGTGGATTCATATGCTGCATTAATTATACCGCAGAGAGGTGCTGCCCCGCAGTGTGCGGATTCATATGCTGCATTAATTATACTGCAGAGAGGCGCTGCCCGGCAGTGTGTGAATTCATATGCTGCATTAATTATACTGCAGAGAGGCGCTTCCCAGCAGTGTGTGGATTCATATGCTGCATTAATTAACTGCAGAGAGGTGCTGCCCCGCAGTGTGTGTATTCATAATGCTGCATTAATTATACCGCAGAGAGACGCTTCCAGCAGTGTGTGGATTCATATGCTGCATTAATTATACTGCAGAGAGGCGCTTCCCAGCAGCGTGCGGATTCATATGCTGCATTAATTATACTGCAGAGAGGTGCTGCCCCGCAGTGTGTGGATTCATATGCTGCATTATTATACTGCAGAGAGGTGCTGCCCGCAGTGTGTGGATTCATGCTGCATTAATTATACTGCAGAGAGGTGCTGCCCCGCAATGTGTGGATTCATATGCTGCATTAATTATACTGCAGAGAGGTGCTGCCCCGCAGTGTGCGGATTCATATGCTGCATTAATTATACTGCAGAGAGGTGCTGCCCCGCAGTGTGTGGATTCATATGCTGCATTAATTATACTGCAGATAGGTGCTGCCCCGTAGTGTGTGGATTCATATGCTGCATTAATTATACCGCAGAGAAGTGCTGCCCAGCAGTGTGTGGATTCATATGCTGCATTAATTATACCACAGAGAGGTGCTGCCCAGCAGCGTGTGGATTCATATGCTGCATTAATTATACTGCAGAGAGGCGCTTCCCAGCAGCGTGTGGATTCATATGCTGCATTAATTATACCGCAGAGAGGTGTTTCCCAGCAGTGTGTGGATTCATATGCTGCATTAATTATAAAACAGAGAGGCGCTTCCCAGCAGTGTGCGGATTCATATGCTGCATTAATTATACCGCAGAGAGGTGTTTCCCAGCAGTGTGTGGATTCAATGCTGCATTAATTATACCGCAGAGAGGTGCTTCCCAGCAGTGTGTGGATTCATATGGCTGCATTAATTATACCAGAGAGGCGCTTCCCAGCAGTGTGTGGATTCATATGCTGCATTAATTATACACGCAGAGAGGTGCTTCCCAGCAGTGTGTGGATTCATATGCTGCATTAATTATAACCGCAGAGAGGCGCTTCCCAGCAGTGTGTGGATTCATATGCTGCATTAATTATACCGCAGAGAGGTGTTTCCCAGCAGTGTGTGGATTCATATGCTGCATTAATAATACCGCAGAGAGGCGCTTCCAGCAATGTGTGGATTCATATGCTGCATTAATTATACCCAGAGAGGTGCTGCCCAGCAGTGTGTGGATTCAATATGATTCATTAATTATACCGCAGAGAGGTGTTTCCCAGCAGTGTGTGGATTCATATGCTGCATTAATTATACCGCAGAGAGGTGCTGCCCAGCAGTGTGTGGATTCATATGATGCATTAATTATACCGGAGAGAGGTGTTTCCCAGCAGTGTGTGGATTCATATGCTGCTTTAATTATACTGCAGAGAGGTGTTTCCCAGCAGTGTGTGGATTCATATGCTGCATTAATTATACCACAGAGAGGTGCTTCCCACGCAGTGTGTGGATTCATATGCTGCATTAATTATAACTGCAGAGAGGGCGCATCCCAGCAGCGTGTGGATTCATATGCTGCATTAATTATACCGCGAGAGGTGTTTCCCAGCAGTGTGTGATTCATATGCTGCATTAATTATACTGCAGAGAGGCGCTTCCCAGCAATGTGCGGATTCATATGCTGCATTAATTATACGCAGAGAGGTGCTGCCCAGCAGTATGTGGATTCATATGCTGCATTAATTATACCGCAGAGAGGTGCTTCCCCAGCAGTGTGTGGATTCATATGCTGCATTAATTATACGCAGAGAGGTGCTTCCCAGCAGTGTGTGGATTTCATATGCTGCATTAATTATACTGCAGAGAGGCGCTTGTTCCCCACAGTGTGCGGATTCATATGCTGCATTAATTATACCACAGAAGAGGTGCTGCCCAGCAGTGTGCGGATTCATATGCTGGCATTAATTATACCGCAGAGAGGTGCTGCCCAGCAGTGTGTGGATTCATATGCTGCATTAATTATACCGCAGATAGTGATTCAGCAGTGTGTAGATTCATATGCTGCATTAATTATACCGCAGGAGAGACGCTTCCCAGCAGTGTGGCGGATTCATATGCTGCATTAATTATACTCGCAGAGAGGTGCTTGCCCCCGCAGTGTGCGGATTCATATGCTGCATTAATTATACTGCAGAGAGGTGCTGCCCCGCAGTGTGTGGATTCATATGCTGCATTAATTATACGCAGAGAGGTGCTTCCCAGCAGTGTGTGGATTCATATGCTGCATTAATTATATCGCAGAGAGGCGCTTCCCAGCAGCGTGTGGATTCATATGCTGCATTAATTATACCGCAGAGAGGTGTTTCCCAGCAGTGTGTGGATTCATATGCTGCACTATATAACCCGCAGAGAGGCGCTTCCCAACAGTGTGTGGATTCATATGCTGCATTAAATTATACCACAGAGAGGTGCATTAATTATACCACAGAGAGGTGCTTCCCAGCAGTGTTTGGATTCATATGCTGCATTAATTATACCGCAGAGAGGCGCTTCCCAGCAACGTGTGGATTCATATGCTGCATTAATTATACCGCAATTTCCCAGCAGTGTGTGGATTCATATGCTGCACTAATTATACCGCAGAGAGGCGCTTCCCAACAGTTTGTGGATTCATATGCTGCATTAATTATACCACAGAGAGGCTGCATTAATTATACCACAGAGAGGCGCTTCCCAGCAGTGTGCGGATTCATATGCTGCATTAATTATCCGGCAGAGAGGCGCTTCCCAGCAGTGTGCAGATTCATATGCTGCATTAATTATCCCACAGAGAGGCGCTTCCCAGCAGTAAGTGGATTCATATGCTGTATTAATTATACCGCAGAGAGGTGCTTCCCAGCAGTGTGTGGATTCATATGCTGCATTAATTATACCGCAGAGAGACGCTTCCCAGCAGTGTGCGGATTCATATGCTGCATTAATTATACTGCAGAGAGGTGCTGCCCCGCATGTGCGGATTCATATGCTGCATTAATTATACTGCAGAGAGGCGATTCCCAGCAGTGTGTGGATTCATATGCTGCATTAATTATACCGCAGAGAGGTGCTGCCCAGCAGTATGTGGAATCATATGCTGCATTAATTATACCGCAGAGAGGCGCTTCCCAGCAGCGTGTGGATTCCTATGCTGCATTAATTATACCGCAGAGAGGTGTTTCCCAGCAGTGTGTGGATTCATATGCTGCATTAATTATACCGCAGAGAGGTGCTGCCCAGCAGTGTGTGGATTCATGTGCTGCATTAATTATACCACAGAGAGGCGCTTCCCAGCAGCATGTGGATTCATATGCTGCATTAATTATACCGCAGAGAGGCGCATCCCAGCAGCGTGTGGATTCATATGCTGCATTAATTATACCGCAGAGAGGTGTTTCCCAGCAGTGTATGGATTCATATGCTGCATTAATTATACTGCAGAGAGGCGCTTCCAGCAATGTGTGGATTCATATGCTGCATTAATTATACCGCAGAGAGGTGCTGCCAGCAAGTATGTGGATTCATATGCTGCATTAATTATAACGCAGAGAGGTGCTTCCCAG